>PVLD010013942.1:0-54087 GCA_004027595.1 Dinomys branickii | reverse complement strand
CTGAGGCCTCATGTTGCTGCTCCTGATGCTGCAGAATGCCTTAGGAAGCTGTGTGCAGATGCCATAGCTGTGCCATGCACCTTGCCAAACTCCCTAAGGCCCACCAGGCCTGTCCTGGTAGGGGTTGGCAGCTTCCCTCAGTGCTTCCCCTCAGCCCTAGTAGTTCACCAAGCCTTCTCACACCCTCCTCTGTGTCCACATGTGTTCCCTCTCGGCTTTCCAGGCTGCTTGAACCTGCTCAGTACTAGCTAATATGTGTGAAGGTAAAAAAGCTCCCACCCATCTGACATGTGAAAAGGAGTACAAACCACTGAACAATTTTTCAGCCAGGAAAATCCATGCCCAAGTGGAATTCCTGGGGTACAGGGCCAGATATCACCCCCTAAAAGGGCACCTTTAATCTCATTTGCCTGGAATCATCTGGTTGGCCCAGAAGCAATGCCACAATAAAAGATTTTGAAAATTATAGGAGGCAGAAAGCTGACTGTGCATGAGGGAATCTTCAGATGAGAGAAGTCTCACAGCCTGTGAGAGATCAAAATGTCTCAAGGTTCATAAGTATTCCTTTAAAAGCACTGTGGAAAGATTACAGAATGAAAGTCAGAAAATCTGAGCTCCGGTCCTAATTTGCAGCGTGCCCATGACCAGTTTACCTCTGCTTTTGCTTTTTGAGGAAACTGGGAACAGGAGCCCTGGGCCGTCTACCACTGAGCAACATTCTCAGATGTGCCTTTGTGTGTTTGTTTGTGACACAGTCTCTCCAAGTGGTCCAGAGTGAGCTTGAATTCACAATCTTCCTGCACCAGGTCCCAAAAGTGATGGAATCCCAGGTATGCACCACCACACCTGGCTCAGTTTAATGTTTTTGAGTCTTGGTTTTCTGCTCTGAAAAATATATCTCAAAATACCTTATAAGGCTTCAGTCCAAATTCAGAGAGAGAGACAAAGTGGCAGCATATCCAACAGTTACAAATGTGTTTGTTACCCAGCTTTTCGCTGCCTGTCAGCCCTCAGCAGAGTGGATCTGTACCCCACAGCAGGCGCTGGCCTGGCTTAATGTGAACACCAGGACAGCAGTGAGGACTCACAGAGCTGTGCCACTGCGGCCCTTCCCAAGCAGGTTGGCCCCCGAAGTTACCTGGGTCACTTTAGGAGTCCTAGAGCCTCCCGGGGAGCAGCACCCCTGGACCTCCTCTCTGAGCTGACTTTGACAGGACCAAGCAGAGGACGTACAGGCCACAGCACACAGTGGGTCAAATCCAGGGACTCTGTCACCCTCCAAGGCCTGGCTTTATGACTTGGCATGGAAGTCCTTAATCACATTGCCACTCATCCCAGGTTTTTCCACACAGCAATTAGTATATCCCACAGAAGCTCTGTCACCCTGCGAGGCTGCTAAATGAATCAGACTCATTAATGTGCTCCCCTTATTAATAGCACACGTCGCACGGCTGTGAGTAGAAGTGCTCTTAGCAGTGCTGTTTTCTGCTTCTTGTCTGAACACATAAATAAGTCCGTGCAGGGACGGAGATACATCACAGTACTGCATCCTGGCACCTCTGAGGGGCTCTGCACCCTACCCAGGTACCCAAAGGAGGGGCCAAACAAGCAACCAGCCCACGGCCACTGCTCGGGCTGAACCTCCACCATTAATACCACTTTCTAAGAAAAGAAAGCAGGTAGCAGGTAGGAGATTAGGAAGGACGCCAAACCATCCAGCCCCATGGCTCGCAGTCCTAACTATGAATTAGAGTCCTTTGGGGTCTTTGAGACCTGTCAGTGTCACTATAGCAGGGCCAACCTCTCTCATGGATCAGAGCATGTAGTCTCTCCTAGCACCACACCAAAGTAAAAGAAAAGATTTCAAGGAATCCTCACATACTCAGGAGTTAAAAAGTTCATAGATTGGAGAACACATTACGGGTAAATCAGAAAATCCTCCAGGCTGCATGATTGTTACTGCACAACATATTAAGCTCTTGAGATGCAGCAGAAGGAATTTTTTAAGTAAAAAAAGACAAAGGAAAACATTAACAAAGAGACACAAAGTAGCATAAGAACAGTACAGTCAAAATTGAATTATAGACAAAGTGACAGGGAGTGAACAATGGTTGCTGTATTACATATTGATAACTTCAAAGTGTATGCTCAGGAAAATACATATAGATATACAATCTTGATCAAACAACCAATCATTAACAGTTTCCTATCATAAAGTGATATAAGTCAATAGTGGAATCATGTTAGCCATCCTGCATATACGTATATACATACATATCTGTCCCTTTCTTCCTTTTCTCCTGTCCCTCATCCCTTTTACTCTTTACTTTTGATCAGATTCCCTTCATACCTCCTAATTTATATTCCCACTTTCAGGTTCTTACACTGGTGATACAGTATGTTTCTTGCATATGTTTCTCTGATTTATTTCACTTATGAGTATGGCATCTAATTGTGACCATTTGCCTATAAAAGCCTCAAATTTGTCTTTATAGCTGAGTAATATTCTATTATATAAAAATGTCACAGTTTTTTTATCCTTTCCTCTGTGGATGACTGGGTTGCTTCCACAATTTAGCTATTACAAATTGTGCTGCCATAAACATGAGTGCACATATATGGTGGTGATAGGATGTTTTCAGATCTTCTGGGAAAATACTCAGAAGGGGAATAGCTGGGTTGAATGGGACCTCTAGACCTAGTTTGCTGAGGAATCTCCAAACCACTCTCCACAATGGTTTCACCAGTCTGCATTTCCACCAGCAGTGGAGAAGAGTTGCTGTTTCCCCACAGCCTCACCAGCATTTGTTATTAGGTGATTTCTTAACGCTGGCTAATCTTATTGGGGTGAGATGAAATGTCAATGTTGTTTTTATTTGCATTTCTTGAATCACTAAAGATGTAGAACATTTTCTCATATATTTGTTTGCCATTTGTCTTGCTTTCTCTGAGAAGTGTGTATTCATCTCAGATGCCCATTTGTGGATAGGGTCTTTGAATTTGGACAGGTTCATGTTTTTTAATTCTTTGTGTGTTCTAGATAGAAGACCTTTGTCTGAGGGATAGCCAGCTAGGATTTTTTCACAATTTGTGGGTTTTCTTTTGACTTTGCTGGTGATTTCTTTAGATGTGCAAAAATTTTTCAGTAAGATAAGGTCCCAGTTACTGATTCTTTGAAGTGTTTCCCTTGCAGTTTGATTTTTGTTCATGAATTCTCTGCCTATTCCTATGTCTTCAAGATTTTTACCTACTTTCTCTTCCAATAGATTTAGAGTTTCTGTTTTAATATTGAGATCTGTGACCCATTTTGACTTGAGTTTTGTGCATGATAATAGACTTGGGTCTATTTTCAGCACCATATATTAAAGAGGCTATCTTTCTTCCAGTGAGTTTGTTTGGCCCCTTTATCAAGTATCAGGTGGCTGAGTGTGTTTGTGGTTGTGTCTGCATCTTCATCTGTTCCACTGATCCTCCGGTCTATTTTTTAGCCAGTACCAGGTTGATTTTATTACAGTAGCTTTGTAGTATAATTTCAGATCAGGGATTGTGATTCCACCTGATTTGTCCTTGTTGCACACTATTGCTTTGGCTATTCTGGGTCTCTTCTGGTTCCAGATGAATTTAAGGAATGTTTTCTCTAGCTCTGTGATGTATGCTAGTGGTAATTTAATGGGAATTGCATTGACTCTGTATAACAATTTTGGTAGTATGGCCATTTTCACAATGTTGGTTCTTCCTAACCATGAGCAGGGGATGTTATTCCATTTATTGAAGTCCTCTTCGATCTCTTTTTTCAGAGTACTGTAGTTTTCATTGAATAAATCTTTTACAACCTTTGTTAGATTGATTCCTAAATATTTCATTTTCTTGGATGCTATTGTAAAAGGTAGTTTCCTTAATTTCTCTCTCAGTCTGTTTGTTGTTTGTGTATAGGAATGCTATTGATTTTGAGGTGTTGATTTTGTATCCAGCTGCTCTGCTGAATTTGTCAATTAATTCAAGGAGTCTTCTTGTGGAGTTTTTGGGGTCTTCCATGTAAAGTATCATGTCATCAGCAAATAGTGATAGCTTTATTTCTTCCTTTCCTATCCTTATTCCTTTTATTTCTCTCTCTTGTCTAATTGCTCTGGCTAATGCTTCCAGAACTATGTTGAATAGGAGTGGTGACAGTGAACATCCTTCTCTTGTTCCTGACGTTAAAGTTTCAGTTTTTGTCCATTTAGTATGATATTGACTGTTGGTTTGTCACAGGTGGCTTTGATCAGATTGAGGTAAAGGCCATCTATTCCCATTTTTTCTAGTTATTTTAACATGAATGCATGTTGGACTTTACAGAAAGCTTTTTCCACATCTATTGAGATGATCATGTGGTTTTTTGTCTTTGACTCTATTGATATGATGTATTACATTAACTGATTTGTGAATATTGAACCATCCCTGCATCCCTGGAATGAATCCAACCTGGTCATCATGTATAATTTTCCTTATGATTCACTGCATTCTATTTGCTAGTATTTTAATGAGTATCTTTGCATCTATGTTCATTAGGGAGATTGGCCTGTAGTTCTCTTTCTTGGTTGGGGAATTTTTAAAGATAAGTTTAAAGATAAAACCCAGTAATTTATTATACTACCTTAAGAAATTAGGAAAGAGAAATTAAGTTCTAAACAAGCAAAACAAAAAGAATATCAGAGATAAGTGAAAATCAATGCAACAGAATATGGAAAAGCAGTAAATGAAGCAGTGAAAATCAAAAGTTGACTCCTAGGCTTCTTAAGATCAATAAAATTGATGAACTTCTAGAAAAACCAACTAAGTAAAGAAAAAGAATCAAATTGTAAATACGAGGAGTAAGAAATGGACAGGGAAGACCCTATGGTTATGAAAAAGAAAACTAAGGAATATTTTAAGCCACTTTTTGCCAATGAATTTCCAAACTTTGAAGAAGTGTATACATTCCTCGAAAGATGCAATTGACCAAAAGTATTTGAGAAAATGGAAAACCCTAGCAGTGCATTCTCTCGGAAAAGCTGAATGAACTAAGTTCTAGCCCACCATGCTTTCTGTGGCAGGGAAGATGTGCCCCAAACCCGCACAGCGGCTTCCCCTGTGGAAGAGGGGGCCTCCTCACGAGGCACCCTCTTGGCACAGCCTGAAACACCCCGGCATGATCTTCACAACAACTTGCAGACCAGCAGCCCTCAAACAGATGCAAAATCCCCCAACAACATATTGATAAATTAAATTCATCAAACATAATTGCAATAGTTTACTGTCGAAGCAGAGAGGGAGAGATGTCAGGAGATCCTCTGAGGTCATCCAGATATTGACAAAGTATTTGACAACATTCAATACCCTTCATGATCAAAGCTCTCAGCAAATTAGAAACAAGACAATGTCTTCAAGCTGATAAAGGGTGCTTTCACAATAATTCACAACTACTGTCCTAGTTCATGGTCAAAATGGAATGCAGTCCCACTTGATTCTCAGTCCTTGCAGAATTAGCTTGATGAGCGGGACACAGCTAGTCTAGGAAGCCTAAAGGACTGTTAAGCTCAAGCAGAGTCCGCCTTTGCTCCTACAAAGGGCCCCTTCCAGGTGTAGTGGTAACAGCTGTGCCCCCAGCAGCACTGACGTGTAGCACAGTGCACACAGAGCAAAGCACCAAGCAGTGTAACTTGGCCCTGGCAGAGGGTCATCCAAGTGCTGGGGGGCGGTGATGGGTGGGGCCCCAGTCTCCAAGTCTGGAGAGGCTGGGCTGGAACGGGCACCTCACCGACACCTCACGCCTAGCCTGCATGGCTCAACTGGATTCTTCCCCCAGAGCTCCATGCGGGGCTTCTTTTTGACCTGGGGAGCCCACGCGCCAGAGTCACTCCTTTCTCCACCTTGGACCTGCCGAGAAGGGGCCTTGGGATGAAGCAGCTGGGCATGGTGCCTAGGGAAGGGAGGACTGTGTCCACAGAGGTGCCCTCTGTCCTGTGGACACAGGTGGCAGGTTCCTCAGAGGCTCAGGTGGCAGCAGCTGCTCCAGCTCCCTAAGCAGCGGGAACCACAGGGCAAAGGGCAGAGGGCAGAGGGCGGAGGGGACCCCAGCAGCCATTCTGGGCTCCTCTCCTAAGAACACCATGGAAGGCACAGGCTGGGGGGAGGTGATTTCCCTGTTCACGTTGGTCGGACTGAGGGTCAAAGCACTGAGTAATCTTTGAATTCAAAATTTACACTGGCCTCTAACCAGTACATGAAATCCTGTAGGGCACCATGCACTGCTTTGGCCTCAGCACATGGTATGCTGCATTTGAAGCCCAGTCCAGAGGCCATCATTTCTCTCTGATGAGAGCGTCGACAGTGCTCATTCGTGGTCCCGGCCTGAGGTGGCCATGCATGTAACAGTGCTCACTTTGCTCCTGCTGAGTGTGACTCCAGCCAGCACAGACACAAAGCCCCGTCTCCCTGCCACTTCCAGCCTCTGGCAGCCGCTTTGGTTCTAAGGCCTCAATAAAGCTTTTGCGGCACAGCCAAGGGGGAAAAGCCCAGCAGGCTGTAGGAGTCATGTTCGGCCAGTGCCTCCTGCCGCCTCGTCCCTGGCCACTCCCGGGAGCGGCCGGAGCCCAGCCGGGCTCTCGGGCTGGCAGCCCCTGCCTCAAGTCCTGGCTCTGTGTGGCCTTCAAGGGCCACCGAACCAGCACAGGTGGGCGTTAGGGTGAGCGGTGCCCCTGCCCCCTGAGCCTTCTCAGAGAGGACACACTTTCCCAGGACTCACACCAGGGTGATTCAGGCACACGCAGAAGGAGGAGACTCCGGGACAGCTGCTCAAAGGACACAAAATTCCAGTCAGGTGCAAGGGACCAACCTGGATGACGACAAAACATGTGCTTCAGAGCTGCACCTGGTCTAAATCACTCTAGGAGAAGCTGGGGCATTTGCACCTTTTCCCTGAAACGCTCTTCTTGTTCTCCCAGGGCTCTCGCCGAGCTGTTTTCCCAGGGAAGGGGCACAAGGGCTCGGGTGGAAGCTCGGTAGGCCCTACAGGGTGAAGGACAGAGCGTGGAGGCCAGTGCCCCAGCTTTGGGGCAGGAGCACTTTGTAGGTCATGTGTAGGTCTCAGCACATCTGCCTGCACTGTGTGCTCTACGAATCCAACCACATATAACTTTGGGGTTCTGCTGGGTCACACTGACAGAAATGGCTCACAGCCCACCTGTGTTTACTGGGCAGTCAACTCCACCTCACACCTTATCTCAGAGCTCTGGCAAAATCCCAGTGATCATGAATCTGTACTATATCCGGACAACCACAAGAAGGTGACACTGTTAGATTCTTAGACTAGTGTTTATTTCACAATATATTCACACCCTGTTTCTGACATTTTTTTTTTAGAAATTGACCAAAATATTTATGTGTTTTCTTCTCAGCTGACACATAATAACTACAAATTTATGGGTATGATGTGATTTTTTTATACATGAATACATGCTGTAATGATCAAATCAGGCTGTGGAACTTTAATTTTTTTGTTATGCTTTTTCTTGTTTGCCATTTTTCTTTCTAACTGACATATAATAACTATGCATATTTATGAGATGCAGTCCACATGTGGTATTTCTTTTTGTTTTTATTTTTATGTTATAGATATACAATATTCAATGATCAGATTCAGCTAATTGGCATATCCATCACCTGAAACATTGATCATTTCTTTACGTTGGCTCAGAAATGAAAGGAAATTCTTATTGCCATTACAGCAGGGAGCAGGTTCCTGGGGTGCAACTTAAACCAGACTTGATGAGCAGAGTCCAAGCCTTTCCTATGCCACTTTGAGCCCACGAGTCCAATTCTCACGCTGACCAGGTGACCAGCCTAGGTGTCCCAGAAGGGAGACCAGATCTCCAATGCTGCATCTCCTCCCAGGCCACCAGTGGTCCCAACGAGACTGTCGCTGAGGCCTCAAACTGGAAGAAGCCTGAGGCACAGCTCCAAGTGGAAGTGCAGCACGGGCCCAGGGACCAGCTTGGCTCACACAGAGCCCTGGGGAGCCCCAACCTGAGTCATAGTGTCCCATGACTCTGGGTGAGCCCAGTGTTGCAGATTCCAGCCCCGCCGCTGCAAAGGAAGGGAATGAGGGGCCAGAGCCCACAGCCGGGCTACCTGGAAACCGTCCTGCTTCGAAACTGCTAGCTGTGCACTGCACTACCGTCCCACCTTATACTCCAGGGCTCTGGTTTGTAAATTGGAGGTGGAATAAAAATCACTGCCACCTCGTGAAGTTGTTTTGAAGGCTGGATCTGTGAAGAAGCCCTGGGCAAGTCTTGCCATGTCAAAGTTCTCAGGATCAAGCACCATTCTATTACTTGAGTGAGAGAACCTAGATTTAAAAGCAAAAACATTACCCTGATGTCTATGTCTATCTTAAGATGGCTTTACAACTTCATGATGGTGCACGTGCAAAAGGTGCTGAGTAGAAACCCTACAGAATCTGGAAAGTGGATCTCTTCCAGGTCAGGGAACCTCAGCCCCTACGCCCTGTGACCAGAAGGAAAAGCACCTATACTCTACAGCGGCTGAGCTGTGAACCTAGGGTGCAAGTGGGTGGGCTCTGCACCTGTGTACTTAGGATATTCCACTGCTGCGGGCTCATGGGGCACAACCCCAGCACATGCTCAGGGTATTCCCACTGCTGGGGGCTCATGAGACACCAGCCCAGGAGCATCCACACCCTATTGGTGATGTAACACGGGGCCCTCTAGTCTTTGCTTTCAGATGCTCTGCTACAATTAAATAACTCCTTCCTCTCTGGGATTTCATCAAAACCATTACCTTCTCATGTAATTCATCAAGTTTTTTATTTCTAAGACTGTTTAAATGTCCCCCTTATTTTATATTCTTTCAGAAAAGATTTGCTGAAACTTCCCAACTGAGCAGTTGTTTGTTATCAGGAAATAGGTATGTTGAGATTAACTCTAATGTTTATTGTTCTGCTGATAAATTCTCCTTTGACTATATTGATTACCTCTTCCAAAGCTGGAAGTCATATCTTAATGTTGATTGTTCATATGTTCTATTTTAATTTTTAATGAGTTGCTATAAATGAAGAGAAAGAGATGCCTGCCCCTAAGCTTGGTAAAACTGAGTCGGTGAACACCCTGACTCTAGTTCAAGCACTCAGTGGGGAGCAACATCTTCCTTGAAATACCTTGTGTGGAACTAAAGGGCCCCTTTCTAGACTGCCCTGAGTTTGAGCCCCTGTGGCTGATGCCTCAGCAGCTCCCTTGTTGGGAAATCAACTTGAAAAGAAAGAAAAGCTTCGTGCACAAAAAGGACATTACCTGGTGTTTAAAACAGTGAGAAGCAGCCAGGCAACTTTATGATTTACATGATCTGTGTATCCATGTGGTAAATATGAAATGAGTATGCTGTATTATATGTTTCTGAAGAGTACTTCTAATTCACACTTCACTCTATAATGTTAAAAACCAGAAGAACACCTTTGGGTGGTGGATGGTTTTTGCCTATATACTCTTTTCTGGGTTTTCCATAGTTTATCCCATGAGTATGCATTCTGTATCGGATGGATGGGAGAATAAAAGGTATGGAAATATTTTCAATCTCCTGGGCTTCTACTACTGGTTGTTTCCATCCTGTGTCTGGCTTGGCTGCCCCACTGGCTGCATAGCTACTTCCTCCACACATACCGAGGGGAGAGGACACTCCTCCCATGGGTGCTTTCAAGGCACAGGCAACTCCACGAGCAAAGCCATCCTGTCAAGTGAGAAAGTCACCTTGGTGTCCTCCAGGCAAGAAGGGGTCTGCAGTCACCCACCCACACACCTGGCCTGGAGCTTCCTCCTTCTTCTGTGCTATGGGGTCCAAGCAAGGGGTTGTATGTCCCACATTGTAAGAATTGTAAATGTCACCAAAACAAGAAGGTACAGGAACAGCACTGCACTCTCACCAGGTCTCAAAACAAATGAGCTCCCAAAAAAGCCCTTGTGCCAAAATAATTAGATAGCTTGTACTTAAGGGATAATTTGTTTCAGAAATGTCAAGATGAGTTTGCTAAATCACTTCAGAGCATCTGTGATAACAGAAAGATCTTTTGAAATAAAACACAAAACTCTGACTGCTTTTCTTGGGCAGGGCAGCATCATTGGATCTCGTGTGAGTGGGAGGCCCGGTCCTCCTCCAGGACAACAGTGGAGCTCCTCCAGGGCCTGCCACGAAGCACACGCTGAATGCAGAGGCCCACAAGACACAAGGAATAAGTTTCAGACTACACTAGCAAGACCACTAATAAGTGTTAGAAATCAAACCCCTGCCCCTTCCTGCTCCCTGTAACTCTAACATGCAAATCCCCTGGTTCCAAAACTGTGAGTTACACAGTCCTAGCATAGAGAAATTTAGAGCACAGACTCCTAAAGGTGTAGTTTATAAATTGTTCATCTATATCACTATCAGCTGGAACCTTAAAATCTACACCACTCTCAAGATGAGGTTCATAGGTCACCAGACTACATACAGTAGACATATCAAGAGTCCCTCTGGTCAGGTGGAATTCACGTGATCAGCACCTCCTGGCTAGAGCTTGTGGGGTGGCCTAGTGTCACCCTCAGAGGAACCAAAGGGAGTCCCCAGAGAACAGAGGGACAGGCATCATGTCCTTGCTTGGTGTCTGCTGCAGTTCTGGTGCTCTTCCCAGTCACAATTCTCTGGTTAGGAGTCTTCCGTAAACTTCCTAGCCATGAAGGCTGATTCTGCCAGAAACACGTGACATAAGCCATAGAAATGTTCTGTTAGTCAAGCACATATTGCAGTGCACGCACACACCACGCTGTGCCAAGGCATGGTGCGTGAGCGGGATGTGTGGTGTGCACCTGCTGCCCCACACTGTGGAGCTTCCCGTCCCTAGGGGACAGCGCAATCTGCACAGAAGGGAGCGCCTGTGCCCAGACAGGTTTCATATGCTTTGTACAAGTTGCTCAGCCACACCTCGTCTTCTAGACCTGCAGCACTGCTGCACACTCTCGCCTTGAAACTCCTCACTCTGGGGACCAGAGCCTCGGCCTCCACTTCAGTGTGGCACCTCTATCCTCCTTCAAGGTCACCAAGGACCCAGGACAAATTTGGCATATACCGTGAACTTGTAAAATTCTCCACGGATGCACGGGAATCCCCGACCTTTCCCTTCCTTGAAACAGCTGGTTGAAAGTACTGATGTTTCAATCAAACAGGACTTACTGAAAACTCCCTACAGCTCTGGAGCACCTTCTTGAGGAGGTGGTGGTTTTCCTTGATTTCCTTCCTGGTTTCCTCATTATACCTCATGGCACATTGTTCCCACTCCAGCCTCTTGTCAGGCGCCCTGACTGCCTCCCTGGGCTCCCATTCCACACTGTCTCCCCAGTCTTTCTCCTGTCCTCAGACTTGTTATGGGGAGGGAGTACCATAGCTTCGCTGTGTTATATTTTTCTTTGTTTGTAGAAAGAAGAAAAGATTCTGTTTGAAGTAAGAGCAAGTGTTCCTAGACCCTCTGGAGCTCTCTGTGTGTGTATAAAGTAAGGAAGCACCACTGTTGCTAGAGCAGGCCATCTCTAGGCCATCAGATGCCCACTGGACTCGGGCCAGTGTCCAGGGTGCTCCTGTCAGGACGCACAGGCAGCAGCATTATGGCACCAAGTGGCCGCCTTGGGAGAGGCCCCTTCTGTGGAATGTGCCCATTTGCGTTTACATTTCCCACACAGAGGAATAAGTAACTTGCCAAACACTACAGGTACCTGGAGGTAGAGGTAACCTTCACGCCGGGCTGTCTGACGGTACAATCTGTGCTTGTCAGGTCTGAGTTGTCCCTTCTCCTTTCCAAGACCTACTTGAAGCGGAGCCACAGTGAACTGTAAAGAACAGCGATAGAGTGACCAAGATCCTGCTGGCCGTACCACTGAGGCCTGCTACTCCAGCCATCAGCAGAGGGGGAACAGGAACTTTAAATAACAAATTCGCTAAGAATGATTTCCCACATCTACTGAAATAAGGTCAAAATTTCAGTAAGTGGTGTTCTATTATTTCTCTAACCTCCCACTCTCCCACTCCTGGACATGGAAAACACAATGTGTGTGTGTGTGTGTGTGTGTGTGTGTGTGTGTGTGTGTGTGTGTGTGCACTTCTTCAGAAAGCACAATGTTCACACACTCTGAAATGTAACACAGTGGATTATGCATTTAACTTTTTCTTTCTGATTTCCTTCACAGTGGCAAGTAAGGGGGGTGCTGTTTAAAACATCACAGGAAGTACCTGACAAGGAAGGGATGGATGAAAGGCAGATGAACAACTTCTCCACGACCAGCTTTGCAAGGCAGTTCCGCAGGCTCACCAACCCCAGCTGAAGCTGTGTATTTCAGACCCACCCACGGCACTACTCACGTACAAGTAAACCCAGGGGAGCCGGGAATGGCCTCTGGTCCCAGATAGCAGGGGTCTCAGGAAAGACCGAGACCTCCCTGGCTGGAGGAGAATTGCGAGTGGGTTCACAGGGCCCCGCTGCAAGCCTCACGGCTCTGCAGACAGCGCACACAGCACATGTATTTATGGGCGTCCAGAGCAGAACAGGCTGTAATGCAATTTGAGCTCATCTGATTGGGAAAGAAAAATGGAAGATGCTTCCCGGCTTGTCTGTATAAGCTTTCCCCAGACCCGCTGCATTTGCGTCAACGCAGGAAGTCAGGAGCTAAACTGAATTTATAGCCTCGTGAGGAACGAAGCAGCTCCCCACGGAAAAACCCGAACGTCACAGCTGATCCATAAGCCTCCTCTGGGCTGCCGCTGTTCGTGTCTGCTTAGAGACTTGCCAGGAAGCAGAATGGCAAGGAGGAGAAGTCGCATCTGCAGTGACACCGTGAGGGACTTCGGCTCTTTCTGACGCCTGTGTTTGCCTGACCGCACAACCAGCTTGGAATTCCTGCACCCTCTAGGTGTTACCACTCCCAGGGCATAGTAATGGCAGAGAGCAGAGGAGAGCGTGCTCGGCCACTGCCTCTCCAGCCTGGAATCCAACCGAATTCCTCCTTTTATTCTCCTACAGTCCAGCTCTCCAAGAGACATCTGAAAACAATGAGAAAGGCCGCTGCTGTCAGGGACGCAAGTGGGCAATGCTCTCTTCAGTGGGAGAGGCCTCTCCTTGTCACAGTGGGTATTGGGCAGCCTCCGAAGGCTCATGGCATGTGAAGGCAGGGAGGCCCAGTGCTCACAGCAGCCTCAGTGCAAAGGAGCTGCAGTTGTGGGGCAGAGCTCTGTGAGGTGGTACAGGCTGTGACCTATAGCAGGCGGCTGTGGAGTGGGCAGGCGGAGGCAGGAAGAAACGTCCTTCCACCCACTGCTTCCTGGCTCTTGCTATCACTTGTCATTGACTACACATAACCAGAATGTGACAACCAAGAGGTCAGGGCTTCCTGTGCACAACTGCTTCTCTGCAGGCTGATCACCAGGAAAATGAGCCAGCAGCCTTGAAAGTTCTGGAAGCTAAAAAAACAAACAAACAAACAAAGTTCCAGAAGCTGGACATAGCCCAGCTTAGAAGGGCTAGGCCCTGGAGGTGGGGCTTTCTCCACTGTCAGGAAAGGATACAGCATGGTGTTCATCACATTGTGCTGCAGTCCTGTGGCCCCTGATCACAGCTGGAGGGGGACAGCTGTCTCTGGAGCCACACAGCCCACAGCTTTTGCAAGAACCTGCAGCACCACTAGGGTTCTGCCGTGATAGGACACGCAGAGCCCCACGAATCCCAGCTTCCATGGTCTCCCCAGTCACTGCCCAGGGTGAGCTATGCTGGGCTCTCAGCCAAGCAGCCAGGGGATGCCAGGAAGAGCCATGGGAAGGACACAGGGCTGACCTGCAGGGCAGACAGAGTCAGACACCAGCACCATGTTGGGTGCTGGGGTTTTGGGTTTTCTCTCCTTGTTTTCATTTTTGTTTTTGTTTTTGTTTGTGGGAGTCTTTGGTTTCAGCTGCAGCCCTAGTGTCATTTCACACACCAGGACCTGACACTGCGAGAGGGTCATGGGCATCTCAGGTGGGGAGTGCACTGAGACCCCTGCACCAGCATCTTCCAAGCCATCAGCAGTTGGGGGTCCCAGCTGGATGGCCCCCGGCCCAGCTCATGGTCTCCCCATCTGTGATTGACCTCAGTGCTCTCCCTGAAGGGACAGGAAACAGAGCAAGCCTAGAAACCAGGGAACTCATTTCCATCTTCCTAGAAGCCCCCAAGTGACCCCTATTGTCTAAAACCTCTGCTCAAAAGAGAAGATGCTTTAGAGGTCATAAGAGCCCCAAGCTGGAGAAATCTAACAACATGGAGTCCAATCACTTGTTTGGAAAAGTAGTTGCGGTTTCCAGACACCATGCCCTGAGCCCAGAGTGCAGTCCATGCCCTCCAACACCGTGTAAATGTAGCCTGTAATTCCCTACTCAACTGATTAGTGTGAGACCCCTCTGCTTCCTTTTCTATGGGCATCGACAACGGTGCAGGCAGGTTAGGGTTTCCACTGGCACCCAAAGCCTCAGAGTAGATGCCACTCTGTCTGTTCACATTCGGGTGCTCATTTTCAGTTATACTGATGGCAGTACCTATTCTGCTTCACCTCAGGGTTACTATGAAGCAACATGAGAGAAATTCTGCACACTCTAAGGGAACTATGTGCCTCCAATCCAATGATCCACGTGACAAGGGGTTGGCCCTAGCCCTGTGCCCAGCAGAATGTTAATCCAACAGGAGTTAGAGCTGGTAGAGGCCCAGAGGTCTTTACGGAAAGAAGAGGTATCGTGCTATAGAAATGTGTGTGTGATCTGCACTGTCCTCTCAGGATGAAGGAGTGTCTGCTTGGTATTGTCCAGCTCTGATGGCTGCCCCATCTGACCTCCTGCAGCAGAGCAGCTGCATAAGTCAGAGCTCTGGGCATCCTGAGCTCTGTGGCTATCACCAGACCTCAAGTCTGAGTTTCATGGGCTGAAATATGTTCACACAGAGAGAGCAACAAGCGCTTGGAGGCCTGAGAGGGCTGTGAGGACCACCAGGCCTGGTGTATTTTGCAACCATGAGTTTCAATTGTGCTCATTCTTAAGATAGAACTTGTCCAAATGACTCCTGATTCCATGGGGACATTTATCCAAAACTGGGCATAAAACCTTCAGGAAAGAAGCAAATAACTAAAAGTCACTTTAGGTTTCAAATCATTAACTAAAGAGTGAATATAACCGCTCCCACTCAACATGGGCTTTTTTACTATAAAAGTTTATTGGTCACCAAAAATATTGTATTTGAAAAATACCCTTCTGGGATTTTCAAGTAATTTGCACACTTCACTTTATTCATCCACACAGCAGAAATGTGAAATATGAAAGCAAAATATATGACTCTTTAATGTTTAACACCATGCCACAGTGGGGCTACCAACCCCTGTTGTGTTGGCTCTGATGAGGCAAAGGAGCCATTTGCTCAAGAGGTTCTGAGCATGGGAGAACATCTCCCAAAGGGACATTCTGTTTCCCTGTCCTCTCCAAGGTCACTGACCATGCTGATGGGAGGAAGCCCTTTGGGGTGCTGTGCATTTGTTGGGGTAGTGGATCCCAAGTGGCTCAATCTTAAATGAGACCTTTCTGGCTAGAAAGAGGAATAAGCTAGGGGTGGTGGCACACCCCTGTAATTCAAGCACTTGGGAGGCTGTGGCAGGAGGGTCACTACAAGATCAAGGCCAGCCTGGGCTACAAAGTGAGTTCAAGGCCAGTCTCTACTATGTAGTAAGACCCTGTCTCAAAAAATAAAAAAAAAGGAGGAATAAGCAGAGATTAGTCTCCTACCTCTTGGGCTTTGGAATAACCACAGGGAATGTTGACGGTTATTTGAAACATTTTACCTCCTTCAAATTCCTGCCCTGTCTCTGAGGAATCACATGTCCAAACAGCCACAGGCACCCACCCCACATTTCCTTAGATATTGAAGTGATACTAGAAGTCACTCAATGTATTTTTAATGAACTTGGTATTTTAAAATTCACTTAGCCATGATATGCGTTAATTTTTAAAAAAGATTAACAGAAAAAGATATCATTGAAAGTGCAGCTTTTCTGGACTATGGATCCATGCACATTGCAGGAAGACCTGAGCAACAGCGTCTGAGTTGGATCTCGGCTGGCTAGAAATGAAGGAAGTGCGCATTACTACCTGTGAAGAGCCCAGTGACCTCCACGGAGTAGCAGAAAAATGAGGAGAGGACAGAGAAGCTCCTGCCCCTCCCAGAGCCAGCAGAATCCATTTCCAGGGTTGGCCCAACACCAACCTCTTCCCACAGCCCAGCGAGCTTGGGAGCAGTCTCCACGGCAGACGGGTGTGCACAGCCTCTGCCCGCCAGGTGTCCCTGGGCTCAGCAGCCGCACTGTGCTCCAGCACTGTCGCCTTGGCTCCCTGTCCGCCTCTGCCACATTAGCTGCACCTGGCCAAGACTGCACGCCCTCCTGCAGTGCCTCTGCAGGCAGCAGGGAGGACAGAGAGCCCAGGCTGGGATCCTCGCCTCTGCCCCACTGCACAGGGACCCACCGGCTGGCCAGCAAGCAGCAGGAAAGCATTGTGTGGCAGGGGAGGCTCCTCAGGGAGGCACTGCATGTCCAGTCCTACTGCCCAGAGGGCAAATTCCCTTGATGTTTTCCAGTCCTGGTGAAAATAATAACCTAATTTTGCAGGTATCTTTCCTTATTAGATGCTGGTTGACTCTTCTAATTATGCCCTGAGGAGATTACGCCAGCCGCAGAACGGAGAACACTGGCAGTGGAGTTTGTGCAGGGTCTGATACTTGACTGTGGAAGTGCGGAGCAGGTGCTACTTGGGGGGGGGGGCTGATGAGTGAACCCCAGGGTTCCACTGCACAACAGGTCACTAAGGCACTCCAGCATCCAAAGCCAGGCCAAGCACTCTCTGGCCAAGAAAGGCTGCATGCATCAAATCATGACATTCACCCCATATTTATATACAATTATTATGTGCCAAGTCAAATACTCTTAGAAACTTAAAGACAGAATTACTGGCCTAAGATTCCATATGGGCCTGAGCATCAGAGGCAAGAAAAACCAGGTTCTCGGAGAGGGGTGGGAAGGGGATTAAGCCACCTCCCAGCCCCCACTCTGGGCTGCCCACAGGCCCTGCCACACAGTGCCCACTTATCCTGAACCACAGGGTGCATCCAGAGGCCCCTGGGGGCCTGGCAGAAGAGCCATTGGGAGGGCAGGACTCAGGAGCGGGAGGCAGAACATAGGAGGAGGGCAGGACAAGCAAGGACTCCGGCTCAGCCGTCTCAGAGTTAAGGCGACTGATGCCTTATCCAGGTGGCCTGCAGGTTTTCCCAGGTTTACACCAGGAGTGCAAATCCTAGGAAATCCCTCAGCTCAAGCTGCGGGGTTAATGTTCCTAGCACCGTCTGGACTGTGGTTCTGGGGGCTCATGTCCAGGGACTCCAGGGGTTCCACTTGTCCTGGGCTGGTGGGACAGGTGCTTAGCATACTTCAGAGCCACAGGAAGCCAGCAGTGAAATGCACAACCAGATTCATTTCACAGTGTTTTTTTAAAAAGTACAGGCTGCTGGTAGAGAGGGGATCAAGGGGGCCTGCCCTGAGAGCCCAGGGCTGAGCTGGGGCACTCTGCAGCTGTGATATGGGCTCGGATGAGAGTACAGGAACCTGGCCAACTGGTGGAGGGAATGGCCCTGTAGGGGCCTGGGGATGATGGGTCTGAGCAGCAAGCCCCCAGCCTCTGGCCTGTCCTACAGGTACAGGTAGCCCGGGACCAGGAGGGAGGGTTCAGAGGTGAATGCAGGACTCGGGGGAAGACCTGCCCAGTCATGGCTGGGCCAGGGGCCTGGGCTCAGCAGATGCTTTCTGTGCCATCCGAGCCTGGGAAGGGACAGTCGTGTGCTGGGGACCAGTGTGGCCCGAAGTCTCTGGGAGGTGACTGAAGTAAGGGAGAAGCACAGGGAGAGACAAGGGTCTGGGAGTTGAGCCTGAAACTCCAGCACGGAAGCAGGGAACCCAAGAGGCCGGGCTGGGAAGGGGTTGCCACAGTGCTGGAGACACTGTCACCATGGACACAGGCTCAGTGGCTTCAGAGAAAGACAAATGGCAGGGCTGAGAGGGAAAGGAACACAGAGCCACCACTGAATTTGCAAGGTATAAGTCACTGTTGAAACTCTTTGCAGTTTCGTGAGGAAACTTAGTTCTGTTTTGGAGTTTTAGTTAAGTATGTGAACTCGGCATGTATGTCTGAAACATGTGAATCCTCAAAGACTGTAGTTTGCACAGCTAAAGGAACAAAAAAGATATATGCCATTTCAGTAAATCCAATGCAGAATTCAGGATGCCTCTGAAAATTTATGGTAGCAAACTGTCCTCTCCCTGGAATTTTAAGTGAAAAACTTGGTCACGTTAGCATGCTGTGAGCTAGGTCTTGATTGGAGTAGCACTCAGAGATGAGAAAGTACTGTTGGTACTGCCTGTATTTTAATTGTGCAAAATGTAATGGCATAACAGAGAATATGTGATTTGTCGATAATATAGAAAAAATTCTTCATCTTAAGCTGTCACTACCCTAGATGATATTTTTTCAAACTGTTTTGGGAAAGAGACAGAAGTAAATGTTTTAGACTTTGTAAATCAAGTGACAAAATCAAGGCTATATGCCTTGATTTTTATGCCTTTATGCCTTGCTGTGTGACAAGATAGAAAACAGTTATACAAGCTCATAATAGCACAATAATAAGTACAGTTTTTTGGCAAATGAGTTTATTAATGAAAAGAATGATTTTGTTTTTTTGAGGCAGTGTCTCAGTTCAGATTAGTCTTGAACTCACTGTGTAGCCCAGGCTGGCCTCAAACTCACGGTGATCCTCCTGCCTCAGCCTCTTGAGTACTGAAAAGAATGAATTTTTAAAGTGATAATGATACTTAATTTTATTAGGATGCAAAGTTAATATTCCCTAGAATTATCAATACATTGGTTATAAATGCACATTTATAAAATCTATCCTTAGTTTGGGGACCAGGAAGCAGGCTGATTTGGATTGGATTTGCCAGTAGCTTTACACACACACACACACACACACACACACACACACACACACACGTATATATTCACACCCATAATATTTGTATTAATATTTTCCTGAGGGAGCTAAAGACTTGTATGTAGGACATCAAAATCTTCACCAAAATGGAGCCCTTTTTAAAAATGGCTGGATTTTGTAAAAAGGGGATTCTAGTGTCCCATAATAGATAAAGGTAGATAATTTAAGAGACTTACCCCATAATAGATAAAACATAATTTAGATAACACCAAACCTCACAGGCATTATCATGGAGAGAATATTCTGGGGAAATGATGTAGGACTTTTGGGGCTGATCTATCTTAGCATCACTTTGACTACATACACCCATATCACACATCATTCACCTTCTGTTCTTAAAATGTGTATAATCTACCAGCATTGTGCTGTTCTGAATTTTATTTTTGAATTAGTTAACTATAATGTTTTCTATTTTTACCTAAAAATCTAGAGGAAAACTACAAAACAGAAGTATTTATAAATTCTGACTTTAAGGTACACAGCAATTCAGCTTTTACTTCCTGTGGATAAATTGCTTCTTATAGAGACAGTCAAGCTTTGTGTTCTAAAAAGAAGACATGGAAAGATTCCATGAAGGACTCACCCCATCCTTCATTTTAAATTTATGACCAAGACAGTGGCCATGACCTCACCATGTTAGCTGGCAGTGGAAGTCAGCATAAGGAATTTGCATGGAACAGATACTTGCCAATTAAGGATAAAGTAAAGAATGAGCTGCTACTTTATCGAGCGCTATTTGGGAACAAAGATGACGGGGAGGGTCTGCGTGGAAAGGGGTCCTTTTCTCCAGCAGGAAAGTTTCATGGTCCTGGAGGGGTCAGCCCCGTGGCTGCCTTAGAGGGGACTCTGTGTAGCTGAATTGGAGGGAAACCATCAAAGCGGGAGGCACCAGGTTGCAGCACTTATCTGGGGCCAGCGGGCAGTGTTACCAGACCTCAGACACCACCACCGGACAGTGTGACCATCCCTGACTGTGCTCTCACAAGATGGCACCATCCTCCTGCATTGCAGGGCTCCTGACCCCCTGGGAGCAGCTGCTGTGTGGTCTCTGCTGCCTGACCTCTGTGAGTGGAGCTGCCACTCCGCAAACCTTAGAGCTCATATTCAAGATTGCCTGGGTCTATTTTCTCAAGCTGCAATCCTAATTAGCTCTGAATACATGCAATCTTCTCTGTTCTTGAACTAGGCTAATTTCACTCTTGGCCAACACTCATCCCTGCTCCTCAGGAACTTCTCTTTTGTCTGCAGTGGGTGTCTAACCCTCCTCCAGGTTAGTCCCTGGCCCTGCAGGGCCCTGAGCAGTCACACCCCAGCTACCTGAAGGTTTCACTTTTCTGCCACCCTTAATGCCAAAGTGAAACCAGATTTAGGTAAAGATCTTGATGTATTGACACTGATGAGTATGTGTGTGTCAGTGATGCATTCTGGCCTTTTAATAATACTGAGGGCTGTCTTAACTCTTCCCCACAGTCAGAGCCCAAAAGGCGGGTCTTTGCAGACTTCAGCTACTGGGAAAAGTGAGTTTGGGGAACAGAAATGGAGAAGGACAAGGCAAGACTGCGTGGTGGGGCTTGCGACTGCATGGAAGCATGTGGAGAGAATTACATTCTATCTGTAGGTGACAGCAGAAAAAAGACTCTGAACTCTCTCTGGACATGTGCATAATTGAAAATGTATGGTGTTATCATCTTTTCCAAGGTGTTAAACGTAACTTATAAGCAAAATACTGATATCAGGACAGGGCAGGCACCCTGAGCCTCTTACAGAGATGTCATCACTTACTAATGCACAGCTCAAAACTGGCTGCTGGCGGAATCATCACCGTCCACACTCTGCAGACTGAGCAGAGACCTTACAGGTCATCTCGGTGGGTATCTTGTTTTGCAAATGCGGTTAAGTAAAGATCCTGGAGAAGAGGCGATTTGTCAAAAGTCATCCAAAAAAGGTTCCATTTCAGGTCTTTGGACTCCCAGTCTAGTGTTTCCACCCATATTGGTCCAATACAGTTATTTTCTCCTTTTGATGTTTTGCTTCCTGCAGCAGCATTTTCTGCTACCTTCTGACATGCTGCCCAGTTTGGTCCCTTCTGCACTACTACTACCTCCTGTGGAGCTATGTGGGTCTCCTGTCCGGTGTATACACCATCTTCTCCTGGTTCCTGCTCCTGCAGTCCGGCTGCCTCCACATCCTGAGCTCTAGACTGAGTTTTCTTCACCCAACACTGCCAGTGACCCTCACAGCCCCCATTTCCTTGTGGCGGGGCTTGGGAAAGACCTTGGAGTGTTTATCTCCTGAGGGTCTCTTTCCTCGGCGATCACGTCCCCATGAGCTCTCCTGGGCAATGCTGAACACAGTTACTTTTCGAGCTTTAGCCTGCCTTACATGCAGGGAAGACAGTCATACTGGTTTTGCATCATGGGGACTAACACAGCATCAGTGGTTGTGGTCTAACATACATGCAGGTGCTGGAAACCAGGACTGCACCCTGCTCAAGCCAGCACTGCTTTTAATGTGATGAGAAGAGGCCTTTTATCTGTATGACTGAATGAATTAAGAGATACTATGATAGAAGAAATTTAAAGATCCTTGTTATTGAAAGTGACCGCACATAGGTTCCATAAATTCAGAAATAAGTCTTGACTCCATGATTTTAACTAATCACTTAGTCCATTAAGACCTCCACGTTCTCACTTCTAAATGAAGGAAGGAATATCAAGTAATCTTCACAATACTTCATCTTAGTACTTTTCTTCTGTGTAATAAAGATAAGATTCATGAATTTAAAGAAGTAGAAGTATCTACTTGTATTAGCTCTGATAACTACACGAATGTTTTGATAGGAAAAGCAAGAAAAACTGAGCACTTAATGTACTGTCTAATTGTCTTTTATGTAGTGTTGAATGTTTAACTCATTAAAGGGATTTAAATTTCCCACAAGGAAAAGATAATAGATCAAATGGCTCTGCGAATAACTCCACCAAGAAACTTTTCCTCCCGAGTGGGCAGACTGTGCGTGCACTTGATGTTACTCCTGAGGGTGAGTTGAGCAACAGCTGCCCACTTGCGTGCTGTGTCTGTTTCTCCTACTGGAGACCTTCCTGGTTCAGTGGTTAGAGAGTCTCTCAGATGCGAGGGCTGCAGAGCCTCTGACTTTGTCCCCGTTTACTCCTCACTCCATGGACACCCACCACAACCCTCACCTGTGCCAACCCACACTGGCTTCCAACGGCAAAGGAGAGAGGAAGACAGCCTGGCTCCTGCTGTCAAGGTGGAGAGTCCAGTGCCAGAAAAGTCCTCTATAAAGTATCCTCAGAGTAAGTGAAAGTTCCCAACTGTGAGATGCTCTATGAAAGAGAAGAGTTGATTTTATGAGAGGTTATAACTTTAGCTACTGGGGATAAAAAAGCAACACAGCATTTCAGGAAAAAGCAACAGCCCACACAGAGCCTGCGAGCACAGAAGTTGGGCAAATCAAAGGTCTGCAAAATAGCCCCGAGGCCGAGGGGCACAGGCCATGAGCTTGGCCCAGCACCGGGGTGCAGCTGTGGTGAGCCCCGTGAGAGGCTGTGCCTCTCACCTGCAGCAGGAGACATACAGGACAGTCTTCAGCCTCCGGGTTAGATCACAGAACACATCTCAGCCAATTCTGAGATGGAAGGGTCTGCTCCAGCAGGGACAGGATGAAAACCAGAATTAGTAACAGGAGGAAAGAGGAAATTTCCCAAAACTACAGAAATTGAACAACATACCTTTAAGCAACACTGATCAAATTGAAAAATCACAGAGGGAAATTAGAAATAGTGTCCGATCAATGAAAATGAACACACAGTCAGCCAAAATGTACGGGAGGCCACACAACCAGGGCTGAGAGGGAAAGGGCAGCTAAAATTACCTAACTGAAGGGGAAAAAGACCTCAAATGGGAAACCCACCCGTGCCCTTTGAACAATGGGCAAGAAGAGCAAAGAGCAGACTGAACACAATGCAAGCAGAATGCAGGAAGTCACAGAAGCTAGACTGGAGACAAATGAAAAAAAGCTGAAAAAATAGAGAAAACTCCAAAAGTTGTGTCTTTAAAACTATGGGTCCTTTAGACAGATTGAGGAAAAAAGTAACTAACAAGACCAGACAAGAAGGTGGGACAGTGCCACCAACATTACAGTATAGACACAGGAAGGGGTACGAGGCAGTGTCATAAATAAATACACACCGACACCTTAGGTAACTTAGAGGAGAAGCACAAATCCCTAAACACACCAACTTCAAAAATCAACTCGAGAAAAACTGTGCAACCTAATAGGCTTACAACTAGTAAAGCTATGTAACCAGTATTTAAACTTCCAACAAAGAACGCCTAGGACCACAGAACTCCCCTGGGGACCCTGCTGACCACTTAAGAACAAATTAACACCAATCCTCCCCACACTCTTCTCAGAAAACCAGAACAGACACTTTCTAAGCTATGCTGTGAGGCCCACATTACCTCATACCAAAGTCAGACAAACACACAAGAGAAAAAGAGAATATCCCATATAAACATAGATACAAAAATTCTCAGTAAAATCTCAGCAAAGCAAGCCCATCCACATTTTAAAAGTATTAACACCCTAATGTATAGGACATGACCCATGCATAGAGTGGCACTACACAGGGAAATTGGCCAACATCACACTCAGAATCCAAATACAACTGGACAGCCATGTGAAAAAGTGAATTTCTACCTTCACCTGACACCATGCGTAAAAATCATTTAAAATGTTTTAGTGGTCCAAATAAAAGAGCTAAAATGACAAAACCCATAGAAGGAAGCATAAGGTCAGTCTTCATGACTCTAGTTTGGCCACAGATTCTTCATATGATGCCAAAAGTAAAGGTAAGCAAAAGAAAAAAAATAGATAAATTAGGCTTCATCACAGTTACAAACTTCTGTGCATAAAAGGACATTATCAAGAAAATGAAAGACATTCTACAATGTTAGAAAACATTTGGAAGTTATATACTTGACAAGAACGTAGTGTCCAGAACATGCAAATAGCTCTTACAACTCAACCACAGAAACAGCATCTGAATGAAATATCTGAAAGATAAAGAGAACATCAATGGCTACCAAGCTCCTAAGAAGGTGTCTGGGATCTCAAGAGGGACAAACCTGAGTCATCTGAGGGAAAGCGATGCACCTTAAGGTCATGATCTTAGCGAAATAAAGCAGGTGCACAGCTTAGATACCAGCTGGTTTCTCCCATACGAGGAACCCAGAGTATAAATAAATCAAACAGCACAGTAAAAGATAGATCATAGGAAACAGAGAGACAGACCTTTTGTGAATGGGAAGGGAACTGAGAGATGGAGGGAGGGGAGAAGGAGGAGGAAAGAGGGGTAAAAAAAGAGTGAAAATGTGTCATGCACGTGTGCGAGCTCTCCAGGGAGATACTGTCCTTTGATGCACAGATGCTTTTAATAAAATACAAAATAAAAAATAAATTTAGGATAAGAAGTTCAAAAAGCAAACTTTAAAAGCACAGTGAGATACACTTGACAGCCCCTAGAATGGACACCCTTTTTTGAAAAGTGGGGAAAGAGTGAAGTATCAGTGCTGTGAGGACATGGAGAAATGCAAGCTCTCCTAGGCAGCTGGTGCGGATGTAAAGTGTTCTGCCACTGGGCAAAACAACTTGTTGGTTCCTTGGAAAAGGTAAGCAGAACTGCCGTATGACCTACAGTGTACACCCAGAAGAAACAGTACCATGAGGATGACTAGTCACCGCAGCCAGATGGCAGGAACAAACCAAGAGGCGGGTAAAGGAGCAAGACGTGATGATTAGAGAGCCGTAGGGAGGGTGGGATGGCCAAGGCACGCTGCCACGTAAATGAGCCCTGAACACATTATGTGAGGTGAGAGGAACCAGACATAAAGCATCACATTAGTACTTTTCCACTTGCCCTTTCCAGAAAGGGCAAAGCCATAGACAGAGAGTAGATTGGAGGTTTTCCATGGCTGGGGCACAGGGGAAAATAAAACCAACGTGCTTAATACATTTCAGTTTCCTTTGGTTTGAAAGAAACATTTTACAACTTAATATCAGTGGTGTTTATAGATGTTGGCAGTGTGTTACCTGCCAGTGACTTTAAAATGGTAAATTTTATTTTATGCTCTCCTCTATTGCTGATGCAAATGTAAAATTTCATAAAAATGTCACAAAATTTTATAAGTAAAATTATAACAAACATTTTAAAACAAAGTTAAGTTTCATAAAAAATGCACACTTGCACTACTAGGGACAAATTCCACACAGGAGTCCCATAAGTCAGACTCAGCCTTTTCCTGTTGTTCGAATCTCCAGCAGATAGAACCCTCGCTGTGCAGTTGCAGCTGACATTCCTAGTTCAGCATCCTCTGACTCCTACCTTTCCTAAGGCTCACATTACACACACACCACCACCTGTCTGTGCATGGTCCTTCCTCACCCTGCGCATCTGCATTCACCGCTCACAGTGCTGTTTGAGGTGACAAAGCACAGAAGCCGCTCTGATGTGTCGGTGTGGTGTGCACAGCCACCGAACACTGTGATACTGACTCTGTAACTTAGAAAACACTCACAATAATTTCTTCAGCTCAAAAGGTAGGTTAGCCTTCCCAATAAGTATTTTATCTGTTACCTAATTTGAAAATATGTATTTTGTTTATACATAGAAAAATATCTATAATATAGGAAATGTGACCAAATGAGACAGTGAAAGTACTGTTTTTTTTAACAAGATTTATTACCATAAAGGTAATGTGGCCATTAGTTCTTCTCAAAATCCTCATTTTCACTTCAAACCACATAGCCCATCATTCCAGCTATGTTCAGAAGTCTCTTCTGGTGAGTGTCTTCATGGCACCACTGTGGCTGCCTTGATGTCCTGAGCCCATTCAAAACTTCTGCACTGGGTCAGGGACACAGCTCAGGGACACAAGCACCTGCCTGGCAAGTGCAAGGCCCTGAGTTCAATTCCCGGTACCAGAAAATAACAAAAAAAATCTGCACTTCACAATGACTTAGGCTTTGAGAAGAGGCAAACGTGCCAACTGCCAGACCCAGCAACTCTCATCTTGGAGAAATCATGTACTATTTAACCTTTTGTGACTGACTGACTTAGTATTAAGATCTCAAGACCCATCCATTTCCTACAAATGACTCGAAGTTGTCCTTTATAACCAAGTCCGATGGTTGAGTGATTGTGTCAACTTGACACAATTGTTGGTTTTCAAGTCCTTGATCATGGCTCTGTTTACTGGAATAAGTGGGAATCTCAGTGTTGTTTCTGTTTACATTTCTCTAATTGCCAAATATGCCAAACAGTTTCTCATGTATTTCTTCTGAGGAGGAGAATTGCCCATTTTTTGATTGAGTCATTTTTCATGGTTTAAATTTTTCAGCTCTTTATATATTCTAGGTACTAGTTTTCTGTCAGAGGAGTAGCTGGCAAAATAATTTTCCAGTTCTGTAGGTTCTTTCTTCACTCCCTGGGTTACTTCCTTAGCTGTGCAGAAGTTTTTAAATTTGATATAATTCCATTTGTTGATTCTCAGCATGTTTCTTGTGCAATTGGGGATCTGCTTTGGAAGCCTTTGTCTAAGCCTTTTGTCAACTTTTTCTTGCAGTAGATTCACTGTTGTTGGTTTTATCAGTGGTCTTTGATCCGTTTTGGTTAGATTTTGTACCGCTGCCAACATCATACTAAATGGAGAAAAATTTAAATCATTCCCTTCAAAACCAGGAACAAGACAAAAGTGACCCGTTTCATCTCTTTTGTTCAATATAACCCTATGAACTTTAGACAGAGCAATCAGGCAAAAGAAAGAAATAAGAGGAATTTAGGAATAATAGGAAAATAAAATGAATCAGTAAATAATAGGAAATAGGAATAATGAGAAAATAAAAGAAATAATAGGAAATGCAGATATCAAATATCCTCATTTGTAGATGACATGATATTTTTACAAAATTCTGAAACAGAAGACTCTTAGCACTAATAAACAAATTCATCAAAGTGACAGGATACAAAATAAACATTCAAAAATCAATAAAGTTCCTGTACACCAAGAATAAATTCACTGAGAAAAAAATCAGGAAAACAGTCACATTCAGAGCAGCATTAAAAAATTATTACCTTGGAACCAATCTAACCAAGGAGGTGGAAGACCCATGTAACCAATTCTATATTGCTAGAGAAAAAGAGACTGAAGAAGACATTCAAAAATGGAAAGATATCCCGAGTTCTTGCATAAACAGAAATAATATCATCAAAATAGCCATATTATATATATGCCCACAGTAGTACAATAGCATGATAGTGGCACAAAAACAGATGTGTTGACCAGCGGAATGGAATACAAGACACAAAAACAACCTGAGCATCTTCAGCCATCTATGCCATCTTCAGCTTTTTATAAAGCAGCCAGTAATATCCACTGGAGGAAAGATGGCCCCTTAACAAATGGAGCTGAGAAAATAGTTATCCACTGTATTTCTTATCACACCTCATAAATTCACTCAGGAAAGAGGACTCCAGAACTGCCTCAGAAAGTAGCAGGAACACTGGGATAAGTGTTCAAAGTGAGGGGAGTGTTTTAAGAGGAATTCATGGTGATGTTTTTTACTGTAATAATTTTTTTAAGTACACACCATATTTGCTGATCAGCCCTTATATATATATATATATATATATATATATATATACCTCAGTTTTAGCAAGGTCACATTTGTAGTAGTATTTTCATATTCTTCCTTATAATTTTATGTATTATCTGCTAATAGACTGTGTTAGTTGTATAATCCCCCAAATTAGTTTCATTTCATTTTTAAAGCAAGAGTATATTGCAAGGCTGTTGCAAGCACAGAGTGAGATGACGTATTTTTCAAGTTGGGTAGCTCCCAGCAGCAGACTTGGGTGCAAGTGGACAAGAACACAGAAGGGAAAACAGACTTACATACACATATATAACTTGGATTTTGAACCCTAAATGATATTCTAGAACATCACAATGCCAAGAATTTTTCACTGTATCTATTCAAGGAGTATAGCATGATGTTTTCATATGCATAGCATATGCATGAGTTATGATCAAAACATACATGCTTTAAAAGTATTCCAGTAAAAGACACATTACCAGGAATCCCTCTCAAACACTCACCCCCACTTTAGACGCACTCACCCGTCATTCCTGCTGCTTCCTGAAGCAGCTCCGGCGTGCTCGTTCCAGAGTGGCTCGTGTGTGTGAACAGAGCACAGTGAACACTGCTGCGTGCCGTCCAACAAAAAGGCCTGCGCACACATGCACGACGGCGGGTCCTCATCCACCTTAGTTTCTGGATCTGGCACTGTGCAATTTCTGCCTCTACCCCAAAGTCAGGACTCGGAGCTGCTGCAGGAAGTCACAAGAACGTTGAGATGAGTGTGTTTCAAGCTAGCGGGAAGGAGCTTGAGAGGGGCTCATGGCAATGTGTCTTTAACTGTCACGAATTTTTAAAATTTAAATATTCACTGTAGTTTCCAATCACCTCTCATATACATAGTGCAATAGTTACTAGCGACAACCAATTAGCATATCCATCATATTAAGTGGCTCTTTTCAGTGGCGAAAACACTGAAAGTCTCCTCTTAGAAACTTCCTTGTCCCACACACAGTGCTGTATTGACTGTCACCTCCTAACTGCAGCTTTGCCTCTTTGACCCACACCTCCATTCCCATCTCCCCTCCCTGCCATTTGCAATGCCTGCTCTGTTCCTATGTATTCAATTTTAAAATTTCATTCATAACTGAGGTCATGCAATCTTTTGTGTGTAGCTTATCTCAGCATAATGTCCTCCAGCTTTATTTATCTGGTCCTAATACATAGGGCCTCCTAAGAAAATTATTTTAATAATTTGATGGCTTGAGTTACATAGAGCAATGGTGAATGGTAATAAGTTGTCAAATAATTTATTTGGCAAATATCTCCTGAATGCCTGCTAACCCACCGTGTATAACATCGTGTGTTGGATCATGATTATGATAAATTGAATAAGCAATGGTCTTTGCTCCCAAAGAACTCATGATCCAGGAGAATGCTGCAGGGAAATGTCACTAGCTATGTTTCAATATAATAAAAATAGCAACAACATGACTCCAAATGCCTGAGAACAGTCTACACACATCATCTCATGGAAACTTCACAAGACCATATGATCAGTAGCATCATTAGCCCTTGGGGAAATAAAGACATAGGAAGCATCTGTGACATGGCTAGTGATAGATGCAGACACCTGCCGCAGGCCTGGCTCACCTGAGGAGAAAGCGGCTTCCAGCTCTGAGAAATGTATAAAGGAAACCACAGATGAATGGCCAGCTAGTGGTTATCTGGGGGAAAACTAAGGAATTTCACACAGAGGAACTAACTTTGACTCCAGACTGGAATTTTTTCAGATGCTTGAGCATGTGCATGAATTCAAGATGGAGAGAGCAGACGAAACAAGTCTGAAAATGAAATCATGTACAACTAGAAAGCAGCACGAATGGCTGGGGACAGACAAGGCTTCAAAGGAAGTAAAAGGACTTCCTGAATTTAAACTAAGTACCTCAAATGTCAAGGAGCCAAGAATAACAGCCTGCTGCTCAGCTAGAATCTCATTACTTTGTAATAAAGAAAACTGATGGATGGATGGATAGGTACGTAGATAGATGATAGACAGACAGACAGACAGATGGATGGATGGATAGACAGATGTAAAGTGTCCACAGGAGGACATATCATGACAGAGTCTGTGGTTGCTGGCTACAAGTTTTTAGGAACTGAAAGTTGGAAGATACAACCACAGGAACCACAGGAACACATGTCAGGCAGCACGTTGCGCTGGCGCTTGATCACACATGGGAGAAACAGCCCGCACAGTCCCAGTGTCTTGAGGTCACCAAGACCCTTTGTTTACCAAAAGCTCTTCACACTGGCATGCCACCAGGAAGAAATTCTCAGATTCACGGTCACCTTTGGGGTTTAAGTGAAACTTCTGAATAAAATACAAGCAATGGCGAAAAAGAATACAACCAGCTCTAGAATTAGCATAAAATTTATTTGTTCTTTCATGATTTAAAACTCAATAGGAATTGATAATGATCTTCTATAACATAGTCGTGTGTGTGTGTGTGTGTGTGTGTGTGTGCGCGTGTGCGTGTGTGTGTGTGTGTGTGTGTGTGTATTTTAAAGCACTCATCCCAAGATAGGCTTAGCACTTCATGTTCAAAATTGCCACATTAAGTGGGCAAACTCCAGTTTGAGAAGTAGCTGTGAAGGAGTTAAACCTAAAAACTAGCTTTAGGACTCTATTCTCTGTTGGATTCATTGGAGAAAAGTTTTGAAATTAGAATAACAACCAAAGAGGAACAGGATGTGGAAGTTGTGAGTTTTAATAAGAAGGGAGCCAGACCCCAAAAAACGTTCTAATGAGTAGAGAGCACCAGGAACAGGAAAGGCAGGATGTGCCAAGGACAAGGTAGGAAGAGTTTGGTGGAGGAGAGGTGGGGAGAAGGAGGACAGGGCGGAGGTCACTGGTTAATATTTATATTGATTTTAGGCTGTAGCCCCAAAGTAAGAAAATGACAGTTTCAACTAAAGCATTAATGTAAAGGTAAAGCTAGCACAAAAACACTAATTTTCTCAGAGAACAAAACATATCAAGACTGTATGGCTTATACCTAGAAGTCTGCTCAAAGCCTCATGCACTCGTAGGTAGTTTGGGGAAGTAACTGGGTCATGGGTGTGATATCTGGATCAGTCCCCTGATTGGTTTAGCATGATTGTGCGTGATGGATTTTCTAACGAGGGAAGCCCTCCCCTGAGTGTGAATGGCACCAATAAACAAGCTTGTATCCCAGGCAGAATAAAAAGAGAAAGAAGGAGGGCTCACTGCTCTCTACCTGCCCCGCCATGGACTGTTTCTCCTCTGTGAGGCCCCTCTGCCTGCCCCACTGCCTTGAAGCCAGCAGACTATGGACTGAAACCTCTACAGGCTGTGAGCTGAAACTTGGAGGTGTCTGGGAATTTCTCCCAGCAACGAGAAAAACATTTCAATTAATTACAATGTGTACACATTATTTAGCTCCTGACTGGGGTAAAATTTAACTAATTGTGGGACATTCAAGGAACCCTGAATATTGAGTAATGGATTTTTCATGATAATAAGGTCTTATCATTTGTCTCTTGTGGTGTGACAATATTATTATAGTTATTTTCAAAGAAGAATCCTTTAAAGAAACAATGGAGTTTTGTGGATAATTAATGTTTATGCTCAAAATAAACTGGCATGAATGGGGGAGAGAATGGGATATAAACTAACCATGGAAACTAGGTGAAGCACAGTCATGAATCAGGACTCATCAGAGTCATCTCTCTGCCTTAGGTTATATTGGGCCTGTCTGTTACACTTTATTTTTATTTTTATTAGTTATTTGTTTGCAGTACAAACTGATTATATTCATCATGGGGCGCTGATATATCTACATTCATTCTCCATTAAATTTTAAAGGAAACTGGTTAACAACTGACAGATAAGAGCATCGCTGAGGAGCCAGAGGCAGGGCTTCCAGGGGACACTTCAAATGGGGACCAAGAGGGGCCTGGGGACCCGCGGGCAAGAGCGGCTTGGGGAGCATCAGGGTGCATTACAAGTTTATCATGGACCCTTCCTGATTTTAAATTCCTTGAAACCCTTTACTAAATCCTTTTGTTGTCAGTTTGGCCTGTGTAATCTTTCTAGAAAGTGCAACTGTGGTGGCAGTTGCTTAATGGAAGTGATGAGGTCTAAGAAACATGCTGAAAGCTGGTTTTGTCAGGGTATGAATGTCCTCAAATGTTCTCACACAGGCCCCGCTGGTGTGGCCCAGGACACTCTCAGGCTGTCTGTCTAAGGTGCATATATACACACATCCTGTTGCTCCACGGACTGTGAGGAACAAAATGAGATTAATAAAGCATGGGAAGAAAGGGTACAGTCAAGAGATGCAGAAACCTGAGACACAGGAGGCTGCTGCTGGCATCATAGGGCATTTTTTTCACAGCCAGCTGCTCTTCACATGGGTGGGAGTGCATTCTGACATGATGAAGTATATGGGGTAGTAAGTACACAGATTAATCACGGAACATTCATTACCGTAGTCAGGTATGAGGCAGTCTGTGTAACTGTGTGTGCACCTGCACACTACTGGTGGCACGGTAGGTAGACACTTCACAAAGCAGAACCTGGTGGGAGGAGGTTAGGGTGTCGGGGCACAGCCTTGGAGGGGCTACTGGGCCCGACCCTTCTTTCCTCTCTTTGGTTTCCTACCTCCCCGATGTCCCATCTTGCTTCAGGCCCCACAGCAACTGGGACCATGGACTGAACCCTCGGCAGCCATGAGCCAGAGCAAGCTGGCTTCCTCTTTCCTCTCTCAGGCATCTGTCACAGCAGTAGAAAGTCAATACAGGCTGTTCATTTTGAAAAGCCTTTCTAGTATTAACCCTGTACTTCATGCATTTTTACTAGAACTTAGGTAGTTTCACTTCCAGAATGGAAGAGTATAGGATCTACCTGCAAATAACAGTAAACACCTCTGAGCAAAAAACAAAAACTAAATAAATAAAAGCAACAGCAAAACCACCTGGGGAAACTTAAGGCATATTTTGGAAAGAAGTCTAAATGTAGAGCAAGTAGTTGTCTCCGTGTGATTCCCCATATTTTGCAGCTCTGCACTTAGGATAATCATGGACTCAGTGGAAGCAGCACAAGGGGGCCAAACACCCAACTCACCTTTCTGGGGAGAGAAACCAGGCAAAGTACAAAGCCAGCCAGGAGCCCAGAGAGCTGCTTGGCAGCCTTGGGAGACACAGGCAGTGGGAAGCAAGGCCCAAATGTATTTGAAACACTGCCCACATTCCCAGGTCCTGGACTGTGCACAAGCAGGGAAAGTAGGAAGAAATGTGTAGCAGAGGCTCAGACAGCTGCACTGAGAACTGAGCTGTGGCTCGGCACAGACAGGAAAGGGTGCCTGGCCTTGAGCTGCATCTCCTGCAACAGGAAATCAGCCTTATTCAGGGCAGTGAGAAGCCTGGAGATTCCATACTATAGCACTGGCAACATCAAAAGCACAGTCTGGAAGTACTGCATCAGTACAGCAAAGCATGAGTGCTGTTAAATGAATGATTTATTCTCTTCTGCAAGAGAAGATATTAATACCAGTGCCAAGATCTAGCAGATGTTGAGATTATTTTTAGAACTTAAAGCAGCTATTTAATATTGCTTGATGAGGTAAAAAGTAGACCTACCTCTAGAGGCACTCATACACACACAGGACTGGTAGAAGGAAGGCAAACCTGTTTGAATATTAAAATGGGAACCAATAAGCTCAGGACATTAGCAGAATAGAGGAAAAAAATGACAATCCAAACACAGGCAGAGAAAGTGCTAACTTCTACCATAGATGTGGACAGAGGAATCTTCTCAGGAAATGAAATAAAAGCGAACTTAATTCATTTTCTAAAGAATATGTACAGAAAACAAGCAAATTTCTAGCTTCATCAAGCAGAATGTTGCAGTACTGAACATTCATTTCCTGTGATTGGGAAAATGTTAGACACGATCCCTATCTTCACTTCTATTCAGCATTGTATTGGGAATTGTGAAGGTTGGAAAATAAAATATACATTTGCAAATTATGTGATTTTTTTGCATAGAAAAACTGTAGAAATCAACAATAGATTAAAAGGAACCAATAAGTAAATATAGCAGGCCACAGGATAAAAAGTTTATAAAGTCATTGTAGTGTGATATATAACAGTGAAGAGTAAACAGTAGAATTTTAAAAATTCCATTTCCATAATGTCCAAAACTATAACAAATAAATGCCTTTAAAACCTCTCTTCTGAAAAGCTCCAGGGGCTGTGAGTAATAAAATGGGATTAATAGAGCACAGGAAGAAAGAGTACAGTCAAGAGATGCAGAAACCTGAGAAACAGGAGGAACAGAACACTACTGAGTGCTCCGTTGCTCAGTTAACTAACTCTGCTGACCGCACCATAGGCTTTGTAAGTATTTGCCCGTGATGACTCAGTGTGTCTGACCTAGCACACTTAATCAGGTTGTTTTCATGTTCTATTTATACAGTTCATGGTTCATGAGAAGCCAAATGAGCTCAGTTCTGTGAATTTCTCCTCACTTTGATTCATCACATGACAGCAGCTTTTAGAATAAATCAGTTGAAACAGAGAGGAGAGAAGAGGGACTCTGCCATGTCCAGTGGGCACCACCGTAGTCCTTTGGCGTCTTTACACCGAGAGACAGGAATAGGCCCTGCCTCTGACGTCCTCAGCCTCCCGTTGAAGAAGAGTGAGTGGTGGTGTTTGGGGAGAAGACTAAAGGCATAAGCATGGAAACAGAGGGATTGACTTCACAGGAACATGGATGTGAATGCACGAATCATGTGCTCATACAAGACGGCAGTGCAGCCCAGGAGGCCAGGGTCCCCAGAGCCAACATGAGTGAGGCCAGGAGGCAGCCACTCTCAAACCAGTAGAAACTTCGGTGAAAACAATTGTGACTTGGTAACTAAGCGAGGGTGGAGCCCAGGGAGGAAACAAGGCTGTTCCTGTGTAGAGCAGAGGACCTTCCACCTGCAGCTGGCTTCCTGGGGGACGACACGTGGTGACGCTGGTGCGGGCCGGAGACCTCTTGGGGCCTGTAGCTCTGAAGAAGCACTGCACAGTGCCCCATGCCGTGCCCTATCACCAGCCCAAGGGAGCACAGCTCTGATAGCTGCACCTCGCGTGGCTCCCTGGCATCCGCTCTGTATTTCAGAGCTTGAAAGAGGCTCTGGAGAGAACACAGAGCGTTTACACAGCTGCTGCTCTCAGTTACTGACAATCTGTTGAAGGGGAGTAAGTGTGGGAAACTCGCCTGAAGACACCTGAGGTCACCTACCCAGAGAATAGAGCAGCACTCAGGAGCTAGGACAGGCCCCACCAGTCCATACCAGGTAGACAACCCTCCATCCACACAGCGAGCACGGGGCAGGGCAAGGGCAGAGGGCTGCTGTCCTGGGCAGGGTTTCTATGGAAACATTATGAGACAAGGACTCTTGGGAGAGAATGCCAAGATGTACTGGGGGTGCACTGGCACCGGCGGAGCAGGGAACCCTGGACACAGCACTGAATGATGACCACTATGACCATTGGCTCAGCTTCTGAACAATTTCAGAGGTTTGGTGCTCAGCTTTCAGGAGGCGGTGCTCACAGAGAGCCGGAAAGGCAGGGCATTTGGACACTTCTTTCTGGTTGTATTGCTTGGAGGATCTGAGTTCAATGAGTTGACTGATGACTACTTGACTGATTGACTAAGATCTCCCTTAGTGAACGTCTGTCATGAATTTGCAATACGATCCCACACTCAAGCTGAGGAATGGGGACAGGTACCCCTCTTACCTACGACAGGAGACCCCTTGCTCTGCTTAAAGCCTCAGGTGGCATCCTAAGGCCATGTCCTCCTGCCTCTCATTCCTCCACATGGTAGTTACTGCAGCTGTATAACAAAACCTCTGCACGATTTTTAACAGATGCATATTGCTGTACAGTGCAGTCCCTACTCAAACAGTGATGCCCAAAGCATAATCTACACTCATTTCTCTCTTTGATTGACTACCTCATCCCACTGCGATTGATGCAGTTATGGGACATGGAAACGCACCTGGTAAGAAGCATGCTCCTTGCACTCTGCCCTCACCTGGTGTGGTGCAGCCCATCTGTTTAAGATTAGTAGAAGGCCAATGCCCCAGCAGCATAACTTCCTTCACAGCCTACTGGTCTGTGTGTGTGAGAGGTGCACAGTGGCCAGCGACTGTTTTAGGTTCAGTGGACCTGTTATATTACCTCCCAGTGGAGGCTTCCCCAGTCATACCCTAAACCAGAGTCACTAATGTCACAGAGACTAAAGTTTCAGGGACAACAAAAGACAAATTCACAGAGGCAAGTCCAAGTGATGTGAAAGCATCCACCCTACCTCAGTTCCTGGGTTCTCAACCCCAGGCACTGCTGCCAGGGACCCAGTCCTGTCTAAGGGTCACTGGTTCAGAACCACAGCTGAAAACTCAAACCCGAATTTACACGGTGCTGCCTCTAAAGCAACAGCTCTTCTGCGTGCTGAGGGGAAAATCAGTGCTCTTTCTGGCCAGTAGCTTCTGGGGAATGAAGAGGCTGCTGCTACAGGGATCTCCTAGACAGTTGTCTACAGCTGTGCCAGACAGCATGGTGGAAAATCAGAGACTCTAAGGACCTTAAGCCATGAACCTGGGCACTTCGGATATGGTACACAGACCAATCCAGTATAGATGAAATAACCTTTTCCCAAAATGGGCATCAGCCTGGTGATCCCTCCAAGGATGTCAGACACGTCACATGGAGGCCTAAGTTATTGTGTCTGTGTAATGTTCATTCAGTGGGGCAATAGCTAGACCCACTGAGGGACTCACAGAGCCACAGCTGCAGAGATGCACGGACAGCTCCTTCCGCACCCACTGGGTGTCTGGATACAGATCTGGCTTCTGCCCTGTGCGGTTGGCCTTCCTTTGCTGGCTGATGCCCCTACAGTGGACACCCTGTGGCTAGGATCAACATCTTGTACCACTCCAGAAGCTTCATTTGCTTGACTCTTCGATTTCCTCATCTTGGCCTTTCTGGTACCGCTGAATAACAAATCAACCATCACCATACCTGGGAAGCTTTGAAAGTCTCCTTTCTAACCTCATCTCTCTCCACAGCAAACTCACTGCTCCAACTTTGCTCCTTGCAAAGTGTGCCCAACCCAGGACACTCTAGTCCACCTGCTGTGGCTTGATGAGGTCTGCTATATCCCCAGGGCACCACGTGCTGAAGTGTAGTTCCACTCGGAGGTTCTAGGATGGCTCTTTCAAGAGGTGGGACCTCTGCCTGGTCCCAGCCTGGCTCTAAGTGGCTCTCCTCAGATGGAGCTGCCCCAAGGGCGAGCCTGGCCTCTGCGCTGCTCTCGGGATTACTGTCTACCCTGTGCCATCTGCTGTCACATGCGCCATGCCTCCCAGAGATGCTGCCTAGACTGAGCGAAGCAGGGCCAGCCTCAAATCTCCAGCACAGTGAGTAGAGACAACCTCTTCTCTTCATAAAGCTACTGCTTCCAGGATCGTGACAAAAGTAGACAAGCACATTCTGAGTGGTGTCTTGGGTGGCTACCTGCTTGTTTTTCACACTGAGACATCTGCCGCTACCCGGCACTCCATCCACAGTCCTCGGTCCTCCCTGGCGGCTCTGGGGGATCTCCAGGGCCACAGGCTGAGCTGGAGGCTGGGTGTCAGCATAGCAAGGCTGGGAGCGACTCCCAGTTGCCTCTTCATGGGCCTGAGGTGTGTGGATGTGTTTCGCATGAGAACCTGGCACCACACGCCAGACAAAATGGGAACCCTGGCGCCACGCGAGGGATAGGATGGGAACCAGGCCCAAAGCGAGTGGCAGGGCACACTGTGGTTGTGCGTGTGCGACTTCGGGAAGGCCCATGGCACCCAGGCCGAGAGGGACCGCCTGGGTGGGGTCTCAGTCACCACCGCCAGGCGTTGAACCTCTCCAGGCGCTATATTCCAGGCTGTCTGAGCACTGGTCTCAGGACGCAGCTCCAAAGCGGTCGCAGAGGCCCCTGCGGGCTCTGGAGACCCAAATGCCTCGCCTCAGACTCCGACCAGCCTCCGACCAGCCTCCTCCGCCTTTGCGTCCTGGGTCCACATCCAGAGCTCAAGGCCGCAGGGCACCTTTTCGCCACCCAACCCCGACAGACCGTGAACCAGGACCCCAGGGCCGCGTAATGGAGACACAGGAAGGCAGCGCGTGGCCTTTTCGCCACCCAACCCCGACAGACCGTGAACCAGGACCCCAGGGCCGCGTAATGGAGACACAGGAAGGCAGCGCGTGGCCCCTTCTGTGCCTCTCCTGAGCTGAGACGGTAACTCCAGGGGTCCAGATGCTGTGGTTTCAGGTTACACTGAAGTGGAAAGCACGAAAATTGCTTTAATTACCCTGAAGCGATTCATCCTGGGAGTAACGGGCTCTCCATCAACGCAGCCTCCTTTTTAACGGCTGGTAGAGTTCGCAGCGTCGGTCTGCAGGGGCTGCACAGGGGCCTAAGCGGAGCCTGGGGGGTCACCCCCGCCTCCTCCCCTCCCGCGAGGCGCGCGGACTTGGCTCCCCAACCGCCCTCTCCCCCTGTTCCGCCCGGCCGGCTCGGAGGTTCTCACGGATCGCGCACAGCGGCAGAACCGTGAAGAGGCGCTCCCGGCGGCGGGAATGCTGGGCGTCTCCGAAGTACACCAGATGAATGGGCAGCTCCCAGGCGGCAGCCTCTAACGATGCGCAGGTGCCCATCTGCGCTGCAGTCTAATGTGGAGGAAGCCAGGGAGAACCAAATCAATAGGTCGCGACGGCCTCTTCGTCAATTTAACGTGCCATGGCGTGGGAGAGGGTGGACCAGGGGGGCCCTGAGGCCCGGCAATGGAAGACAAGTCCAGTTTAACTCTGATACTGAAGGCCGGATTTAGCTCTGATAAACGAACTTGTCCTACTCTATAATATTAACCAGATAAATTCTACCTCCCCGACGCAGGGTGATCAGCCTTCCCTGAGAATCAAGGGCACCCTCAGCGTGGCTCCCGAGCCTGCTCTGCCGATGCCCTGCTACGTGTGCTCTCCCCCACGCAAGGCTACACGGAGTCAGGGAAATTGGACTTCCATGGAAGCCTCAGGAAGAGTGATTGTCGCGGTGCCCACGTCTCAGGCTAAATTACAATCTCTCCCCCTTGGTGGTCACATCTGAGGGGGCTGCCGTGGAGGTTTTGGACAGAGAATCAATCAGAATCTAAAAAATGTTGCCTTTACCACCTACTTTAATGCTTGTAGGCAAAACCTTCACTTTGCTTGCTGATATTCAGGATTTATTGGTTCTATTTCAATTTAGAGAACAGAAAGAATGAGTCTGAGCATGGGGAAATGGCACCCTTGCACTGCTTTTTTCTTGTCTTGAATTTCAGCTACACAGGCTGACTTCACTCTCCAGCCAAGGTGTCTGACTCCAGAGACATTGACCCCTGCAGTGAGGCAGCTGGGGTCTTGTGGAACATAGGGTAGCAGCTAACTCCTCGGAGTGTCTGTCAGGGCAGAAAAGAGGGCTGCTCCGTGACTCTGCCCCAGACCTGCCAGCCTCAATTCCCATTGTTCTTGGGAGGCAGCAAATGCATAGACCAGTACGAACAGGAGAGACTAATAATTTCCTAAGACTCGCACTCTCCTGGGAAGCACTGTGCTTGCAGAAGGTGGGGCTGGATTTGTAAGATGGAGACACTTAAACCTAATGTTTAGTTTCCTAATGAAAATATTTTCCATCCATTGTAATTCAACATCTATATGACAGTACCTGATTGGAACTGAACTACAGGCATGCTAGTGTTTATTTTGAGCAGCAGGAAATCACAAGCCAGGAAAATATTTTCAAAGCTTCTGTTTTCAGATTTCTGGATGTGACAGTTGCCCTTTCTCCTTGACAAAGTCAAGAATCTTGTCCCACCTTAAGAAGATCAGTGCAAACATTCCCTTCTACTCTAGACCGAAAGAAGACAAACCAGCCTGTGACTGCAGAAAAGATGAAATCTACCCCAGGTGATGAAAACCAGTTATGATTTTCTGATTTACTCCAATCACACACAGAACCAGGGCAAAAAAGCAACAAACACCAGTAAACAGGAAGGGCCGAGGCTGAGCTCCACATCAACCAACTGTTCTAGCCATATAAATATGTATTTTTTCATCTCTAAATACAAGCCTTAAAAAACCTTCTATGCAAATGTGTTTGTCAAAACCCTTCCTGAGGAGACAGAGCCGGTGACCTGAGATTGAAGAAACACTGACAGTCGTCTTCAAGGGAAGAAATGCATGACAAGCCTGACCTGGCCTCTCCTCCCCAACTCCACTCTCACACGATGAGCTGGACGTCAAAGCAGACACTGTCTTCCTGTCTCCCACTGTCAACGGAACGTGGGGCCATGGTGCGCCCACAGCTGAAGGGGCTCTAGGAAGGGTCTAAGATCCTCAAAAACAGCCTGCGTCAGCTGTCAGTGGAGATGTGCACGGGACTGGTAGAAAAGGAAAACGAAAGGAACTCCGGAGGGCCTGGAGTCAGGTGCACCACTCCTTAACCCTGGCCTCTGACAGCCCCGGTCCGGGTATCCAGGCTGTGTCCCTTTAGGGAGTGTGCAGGGGACGGAGCCACCCCAGGGCCCATGTGGCGGGAGTGGAGCTCGGCTGTCCAAGGCTGCTGCCCTGGGTCCCAGTCCTCTCTGCCTCCTGTCCAGAGCCTCGCTCACACCAAACCAGCAACCAGGAAGGCCTTCCCGACCATACACAGGAGCAATAGCTCTCCCTGTGGCCCCGCTTCATGGATTAGAGGCAAGACTCAGGTCCCATCCAACCCGAGGCACAAGAGGGAGCGTCAGTTTCCTGCTGCACACAGGCTGGAGCCATAGCTCACATCCTCACACCTTCCTCCAGATCACTCAGCACCAGCCCAATTCCTACAGCAAGCCCAGCCCCTCCTTCCTGCAGGCACAACCCCGAGTGTGTGCCACCTCGTTGTAGCAAGTTAATATGCTAAACTTTTACCACAAATGTGTTCCTCGTAGACCCTGGGCTCAGTTCCATCCCTGGTTTCACTTCTCTCCTCTGATACCACCACATGTGGCCACATCCTCTCAGTTGTGTTACTGAGAAGACCCTCACCATTCACACATCATCCATCTCTTCACTCTCCTCACTGAGATTCCACCCAAAAAGGAAAATGATTGCCTTCCCATGGTCTGATCCTTCTTTTATGAATTATTAGAAACTGAGATACATATGTGCATGTACATATGCATGATGTGCACACAAATATGCCCGTATGCCTACATGTATGTGCCTATGTATGTGCATACACATATGGGTATACGTATGTATAGAAATAAGTATGTGCAGGTAGGTGACACACGCATAAATACACATGTGGAACAAAGCAGCACTTCAGACCTGGCTGAGAACCATGCCAATTTCCCTGAACCAAGCATTCATATGAGAATGGTCAAACATAAGGAAATTGGGAATCAATACTACATAATTTACATTAGTTACTAACTTTATTGCATCAGTGGTAGCACATTCATTTCTGTTATTGATCTGACCTACATAATTAGACTGGACGAGTCTTCTTGTGTTGGAAGTGAGCCAAATGGGAAGCGGGGAGAGGCAAGGGAAGGAAGGTACTTTTTACATCACCCTCACCTCCCTTGGCATTTAAGGTGGAGAATTTCCTCTTTCAGAGTCAGTAACTCTGTGGCTGTTCACATCAAAGTTACTGGCTTCCAACTGTGCTTCTCGCACTGAGAATAACCCATAGTCCCTGCGCTTTCTGTATGCTGAGTACTCCTAAACACAGCCTTACAACATGCCAGGATATAAACAATGGTGCCAGCTAATCAGACCTTTATTCTGCCCTTACCGAACAGGAAATGGTAGATACTGAAGGTGCAAGAGCTGCTCCTGTCTCGCTTGCAGCATTTGACTGATGGAAACCTCTGGCCCTTCCTCCTGTCCAGACCCAGGGGCCCTCCTCAGGCTGCTGGTCATCCCAGCGCCACATCTCCCAGAGCAGCCCTCATGCAGGCCAGAGCTCCTGCAGTCCTGCTGGAATGAGTCCAGAAGGAGGAAGGAGACAGCAGAACAACTGTGTTTGTTTAAAATTTAATCCTGAGAGAATGGAGATTAAAAATCAAGCCAAACAGCTCCACATGGTTTATGGAAGAGAGAGCACATAGCAAGCCTGTCCTCCTCCAGGGCTGCAGATGAAACACAAAACCACTACCTGAGAGTCCCAGAGGTGGGACAGAGGCTGAACAAGCAGAGAACTCAGTGCAAAGTCTATAAAATTAGCCAAGAAGCTCATTAAACCAAAGACAAAAACAAAAGACAAACTCCACCAAAGAGCTAGAACAAAAACCCTTGGGCAGATATTATCCTGAGAGCCTCCACATTATATTACTCAAAATACCCACTTTTCAACAGGAGCTCATGAGACTTTCAAAAAGATGAGACACATTGTCCATATATGGAGCTGGGAAGGAATCAATCAATAAAACCATTGAGAAAGCCCAAACAATAGACTCATGAGAAAGATTTAAAATCAACTGTTATAAGTATGGCCAAAGAACAAAAGGAAATGAAATCTAAAGAATTAAAGAAAAGTTGGAGAATGCTGTCTTCCCCAATTAAAAATGTCAATAAAGAGATGAAATTATCTTTCTGAGGAACCAAATATAACTAAAGCAAATAGTAGAAAGTCAAATCCAGAAGTGTTTTTTAAATTACAAAGAATTACACATGAAAGTATGGTTTAATATGTTGGACATTAATTAGTATAATCAACAATTACAATATTATAGGAGAAAAATCATATTATCAACTCGACTGAAAAAGTATTTGAGAACAATCAGCATGTACCAGTGATCACAACTCTCTTCAAACTAGCATGAAAAGCTTTCAAAATGTAAAGGGTATCTATAAAATCTCTGCTGCACAAGTCACTTAATGGTAAGATACAGTAGTACCTCAGTTCATAAACTTAATTCTCACATTTCTGACCGCAAGCTTAACTGGATGAGAGCCAACTCAAATTTAGTGGTTAGGTTCAGTGTTGACGTTTGATTCTGTTCTCATCCAATTTGGTTTGCAACCAGAATTGTGGAAAGAATTAAGTTCATGGACCAAGGTACCACTTACTAAGTAAGCATTTGGTCACTTTCTCCCCCAGGAATGGAAACCAAGTAAGAAGGTGTGCTCAGTGACATCTGTTCAACTCTGTGTCAAACACAGCAATAACTGCCCAAGCCACAGCAATATAGCAGAATTCCCAATAGTAGCACTAGCTGCATTTTGGGCTGGATAATTTTATGCTGTGGAAGGATGTTCTATATTCTGCTTGATGCTAAGCAGCAAAGCTCTTCTCCATTCACTACATATAAAAAGCAACTGCTGAGTTGTGACAAGCCACAATGAGACAATGGCAAGGCCTCTAGGGAGCAATAGCACCCAGGTGTTGACCACTGCAATAATACAAGAAATTAAATGTATTACTCATGAAAGTAAGAAGCAGAACTGTCCTTGTTCATCAGACAGTATGGTTGTCATTTTAAAAGTGTAAGGAATTTACACAAAAATTACTAGTGAAGTTATTAACATTACTAGATATAAGATTAATATATAAAAAAGTTGTGACCATTATATAATAGAAGCAAGAATCAGACATTGAAATCAGAATAACAGTTCATTTACAGTAAAACAGAAACATTAAAATATGATTAAGCATAAACCCCACAAGAGAGGGATTAAGTTTTGGGGGGCAGGTAAAAGCAGACCAAAGTAAAAAAATGCCTTTATTGTGGGCACAGAGAAGACCACAGCAGAAAGGAGGAGCATGGAGCTTCTGAGGGCCTGGTCAGGGCAATAAAGGCTATATAGGGCCAAGCTAGGGGTGGGGCTTCGGGGATGGTCTACGCAACTTGGCGGGTGGTGATTGGAGAGGAGGCAGGAAGAGTGAAACAGGATGTTGTAAAAAAGGAAGTAGGAAGTTGTAATATGACTGGGGAGGAGGAAGGCAGAGCCTGCCGCATGGCCTCCAGTGAAGGATGCCATGTTGGTTTTGCTGCCATGATAACTAGGCAGATTTTTTATAAAGGTGAAGAACCCATCAAGAGGTAGATGCTCTCTATGGGAACGTTGCTGAGCACTGGGTGGAGAAGTTGTTGACAAGCATTAAGGACCAGAGGGGAGGGCCTGTGTCAGGGTCACGACTGGGAGGGAGCATGTCATTCATTCTCTCAGTAGGGCTGGCTGTGTTACAGAAGTGTTACAACTGAGATCTAAAATGGCCCCCAAACCTTCCTGCAATGAAAGGTGATTGGGTTATGGGGTTGCAGTAGCCAGCTTCCTGTTGGGAGGTGGGGTTTTACAGAGGAGACTGTCCCTGGGATTTATCTTCCTCCTCAGATCTTCCTTTCTACTCTCTGCTTCCTGTCCACCATGCCATGAGCAGCTCTCTGCCACCTCGTTCCTCTGCCATGGCATCCTGCTGGGAACCAGCTGACTGTGGACTGAAATGTGAGGCAATAAAGCTGTCCTTTCAGTTGTGACTGTCGGGTATTGTGTCTCACTGATGAGGAAAGTGACTGAGAGAGTGAGGGAAGTTCCATTAACCCTCCCCTGGGGTACAGATAGGGCAGATGGTAGAATGCAGATAGAGGGTTAGAATGGAATCTGGCACACAAGGCAAGCAGCGAATCTTACCTGTTAACTAGTTAATTGCAGCTTTTCCTGCTGCTAAATTCCATCTGTTAGTATTTACTTTCCCTCTTAGACCTGACAGAAGGTTGTGCTTTGCTGGACTACAACAGCTCTCCCCAAGTTGGAGCAGACAGGTATCTTCAGCTCCTCTGCACCCATGTGGAGCTCAGCAGGCTGGAGCTGCTGTCTGACACACTAGGCTGGGCCCTGTGGCCAAGCCCCACAATGTCCTGGCTTTCTTTGCAGGTGACCTTTGAAAGTGGCTGTCATAGCAGATAGGAGCCATTGCCCTCCTGCCACACTTATGGAATTGAGCTCCTTCTAAGACAGCACAAATGAGCTCAAAGTATGGTCTCATCAGTCAGAAGCATTTATGCTGAAGAAATAAATACTTGAAACTGCTTTACATCATCATAGTGTAGTCTAAAAAATGCTATCTGCATAAATGGAAGTAGACAACAAACTGTTATATTAAAAATGCCCAAAAATCTGAACCTACACCCACAAATCTGAGTTAGCTAAGATACCTCCTGCCTCTCTGTGAAGAAGCCCTTGCGGGTGTGACCTCAATGCCTACCGCTACTTCCTGTGGACCTCGTACACACGCTGCTGAGCTGACGGTTTCCACAAAACTGTAACGTGGAAAGGCAACGACAAGTAGTCCAAAGCTTGAGAATGACCACAAATCCAACCTTGCCCGGGTTTTGCTGGGGTCCTCTGTTGGCCCAAACAGGAACAGGCTGTGCCGGGTAATTTCTTTTGGAGCTGAGTAATGCCTCTAGTATGCAATGATAGATCAGGGGAAGAGCCCTTTCCAGTAATGTGATTAGTGACTCTAGGGTCAGAGTCAGAAGACTCTGATGACGTAAGCTTGTAACCTTCATGGCCTAATCACTTCTGCTACTAAAGGACCTTGGAGGTTATCATTTTTATTACACCAGCAGCCAGGCAGCTGGGACAGGGTGGGGGAAACAACCCTGGGGCAGTCACATTCAACCACATGGACCTTGTTTGGTTTTGTAGCAATTGAATAACAACATCTCTGGTGAACGCTAATGAAATCCCTTCTCTTAGCATCTAATCAAAATTCACAGCCAGAAGCAACATGGAATGAGTATCCCAGTGAAAACATTAATTATTCTGGTGTGAAAACTGTCTCAAGAGCGAGCTGCAAACAAACAAAATCCTTTGTGACCAAAAATGCTGAAAGCCTCGTGTTTACCCTTTGAAATTCAAGCATTTCAAATTGGGGAGTGGGGGCAGTCAAAGAAGTGCTCCATTGTGAAGCTGGTCCCAGTGGGAAGCCCAAGACTCAGAAGGGAAAACGTGTGACTTTCTAGCTTTTGTCCTTCAAATTCTGAGAGAAACCATCCTTATGTTCCAAAATCATGAGCGTAGGAACTCAGCCATGTTCAGAAAGATGGATGGCTGTGATCTCACTGTGAATACTAAGTACGTAGCTACAGAATTTATCTGAGAAAATGCCAGTATTTATTGAAATTAGGACAACCTCGGGCCCACTCATGCGTAGTGACATTTTCTTTACACGTGGCAGTGCCATTGGCAAGGTATGAGCACACATGGCCCAGGGCCTCATCCTCAGAGGAAGCCATCCACACCCCCGGGGCCCACAGAGCTCCTGGCATGGTGACCAGTGGAGAGCTCCACCCTAACTCACTACCATATGGCCTGCTTCTGCTTGTTTTCTTATGCCAACTACATACTGCCTTCCACCGTCGTTCGTGAGCAACTCCATTATATCATTTAAGGCTGAAATTATCCCAGGACCTCAGCATCCTCGGCAGGAAAATGTTCATTCACTAGCAATGATAATGACAGTAATAATGATCATTAGTAGGTGCTTTGCCATTTGTCGGATGTTTTAGTAAACTTTACTGGCCTATGTCATTCAGTCTTCCTAGGATGAAGGTATCCATTTTACAGGGAAGAAACTTGACACTTAAAGGTCTCTGTAATTAGTGGCCTAGGATGAAGGTATTCATTTTATAGAGAAGAAACTTGACACTTAAAGCCCTCTGTAATTAGTGGCACTGCTAGTAGGCTGGGGAACTGGGCAGCTGACCCTTGACCGCAGGAGCTCGTTGTCTTCAGCAAAGAACCAGCTTAGCACTGAGTCTGACACTGCCAGGCCCCACCCCATACTCCAAGCCCCTCGCTGCTCACAGTCCTGGAGAGAGGCATCATCCGTTTCTCTACTGTCCTTTCCATCTCGCCAGCAGAGAAGCGCACATGGAAAGATGATGGGTGACAGACACACCGTGTCCCGGGTGGAGCTGGGATGTAAACTGCCTTCTGCACATGCCATTGTCCATGCCCAGATCTGAGGGTGTCGTTCTTTGCTGCTTCTGAAGCTGCCTGGGCCTTCTTGGAACTGGAAGATCTGACTTCCTTTTCCTGTGGTGTGAATCCCACGGTAACCTACAATTAGGTGTCATGGGAGGGATGGACTTAGGATCAAAAAATAAGAACCCTGGTTCTGACTTGGGTAAAATTAGCTATAATTAACTTGTATGACCTTGACCTAGCTTTTCATAGCTCCTGGGTCTGAGTTCCTCATTACATGGTGAAAGGGTTACACTGGCTATGACCTAAAAGCTCTTCTTCATACTGAAAACAACTATCAATCTTTGTCTTTCTTCTCAGAACTTGCACATGTGACCGCTCAGCTTACTAAGGATAGTTGATGATGTTGTCTAATGCCAGGACACAGCTTCCCCATTTTCTTTTTGAACCATCTTTATATATATTTGGGGACCAGTTCAATTATTTACTTCTGAACTGATAATTATTTCCTTTTCAATGCAGGAAAGTCCTTGTTAAAAAAAATTCCTTGTAGAAAAACTACCTTCACCTTCCTGGGAAATTAATTTCAGCATATTTGTCATAGGAAAACAGTCAACAAACCTTTCCCTGCATTTGAGGAAACACATTAGCATCTGTTAGCCATGGGGAGCTGGACTTTCTAATATGAATTTTCAGAAACAATGGAGGCAAAAAAGTTCTGATGGGCAGCCCTGCCCCTGCAGAGCAACATCTTGGAATTGTCTTCATTAGGAAGCCTGAAGACTCCCCACGAGTGGGTACAGACAGCAGGATGCGGGTTCTACGACTCTTGGATGAGGTAGAAAAACAGATCACAGAAAATGAAGAATAGGAAGGATTTTGAGACCGGAAAGTCCCAAAGGGCATGCTTCCCACGGCCTGAGAAGAGCCCCACCTGGGGGGAGGGGGGAAGACACTTCACTACCATCACCTTAGCAAAGAGGAACAGGAGTCATCTCTGGTGACCAGTTCCCTGAAAAGCGTCCCTGTTCTAACCCTTCAGAAGTGAGTGCATGTGTCTTTTCTTCAGTCATCTCAGAAAAGACCCAGAATACGTAAAGCAGGAGATTGATTAAGTAAATGTACCATTGCACACAGTGGAATGTGGCTTGGCTTCAAGTAATATTCTGCAAACCTGTACTCAACCAAAAGACATCAGTTGCATATTCTGGATTTTAAAAGTGTGTTCCAAAACAACAGCCCAGCTTTGGTGCCATTTTGGGGTGTGCGAGTGTGTTGCCCACTGTGTGTGCCAGAGGGTAGCTGATTACTTTAGTTTGATGGGTGTCTTATTACTAGACTTATGTTTGCCTTATTTGAAAAGTAGCCCACAAGGGCAGACACCGTCTAATCCTCAGTCCTCACATGTGTTCCAACTGCTGTGCTTCTGCAGACAGAGATTTGCCAATGTACTTAGACTCCAAGGGGGACTCTGCTCAGCACGCACCACTGCTGCTTGGCTGGCAGTGAGAAACTCCAGGTCCCCAGGCTTGCCACGGCCACATTTGCAAGTCAGCCCTGAGAGGGTAGCTCTTTAAAAGCTGAGCTAAAACCACCATGGGTGCAAAGTGACAACCCACAGTGTGAAGAATACCTTTGGCCAGCAGCTCCTCGGATAAAGGACTACTATCTAGAATACAAAAAGAACTAAAAAAAATCAGACTCCCTCAAATTTAAAGACTCAGTCTCAAAAAATAGGCATCTGAGATGAAGATACAATTCTCTGAAGAAGAATACAAACAGCAAATAAATATATGAAAAAATGTTCAACATCACTCATCATTTGAGAGAAGCAAATTAAACAGCACTGAGATTTCATCTCACCCCAGAAAGAGTGGCAATCATCAAGAAATCAACCAATAACAAATGCTGGAGGGGCTGTGGGGGAAAAAGGAGTCCTGTTCCACTGTTGCTGGGAATTTAGACTGGTACAACCACTGTGGAAATCAGTGTGGAGATTTCTCACAAGACTAAAACTAGAGGTCCCATTTGACCTAGCTATTCCCCTACTTGGCTTTTTCCAGAAAGGATTAAAAGCTTCATACCACAGAGATACATGAACACCCATGTTTATAGAGGCACAGTTTGTAATAGCTAAATCTTGGAAAGAGCCCAAATGCCCGTCAACCAATAAATGGATAAAGAAAATGTGGGGTTTTTTTTTAACACAATGGAATACTACTCTGTCATAAAAAAGGATAAACTTGAGATATTCCTAGGTAAATGGATACACCTTGAGGCCATACTCTTAGGTGTAATAAATTGGACACACATGTTTAAATATCACATTGCTTTTGTGGTGTGAGAAACTGACTGAAAGTGCAAATAAAGACCAAAATGTATACCAGATAATGGGAAGTGGGAAGAAAATGTTCAAATGGGAAAGGGAACAAGAGAAGGGCAGGGGAAAGGAAGAAAGAGAAAGGGAATGCAAGGACAAATGGAAACAAAGCTTTTGTAAATAGCGAGGGGAATAGGGGTTGAAGGGAGGGGAAGGGGATGGGGAAAAAAGAAGAAGCAAGCTATACCATATATAGGTACAAATTCCCTATGATGAATGTGATCATTATGTTAATTTAAAATGTACCCATAAAATAAAGCTATCAAGAAAGTAAAACATAATTTTTAGAAAGCTGGGCTGTTTCTCCCTGGTACCCGGGGGGGGGGGCTGCCCTGCTCTGCCAGCGTAGGGGGGGGCGGGCAGGGTGTGCAGATGCTGGTGCAGGTGCTCGGAACCTGTGTCTCCAAAAGGAGCAGATGAGGGTGGCGGGCCAGTGTGGGCCCTCGGAGGCTTGGACACAGAGACACAGGGCCCGAAGGCAGTGAGAAGCCTTGTCGCCTTCTCTGCTGGGGGGGACCCCCCTCTCCCTTTCCACTCAAGGGAGCAGCCTCTCCTGGCCAGCGCAGGGACCAAGGACCAAGGGCCAGCTGCAGCAGCAGCACAGTGCTGGGCCAGGTGCTCCTTGGGACCTGGGAAGAGCCTCTAGGTGACCGGAAGCAGAGCCCTGGGCAGGAGCTGGGGGCTGGCACTTTCCACAGAGGCGGCTCCAAAACAGCAGTTGGAGCCCACAGGTGCTTAGCCCTGCACTGGCGAGATCAGGTTTACAGCTGGAGCCAAAGAGCTTGCTGTCTCGCTGCATGACTTACTCTTGGAAAGAAGGAAGCACACTAAACAGGTCAAGATGTATAACTGTGGGACGACACATCATGAAGAAGTTCATTCTGCTAGTGGTTAAGTTTTGGAAACAAAAATAGAAGAAGCCAAGACAGAAGCCTCTCCATTAAAATCTATCTTGAAACTGTTTTAAATCTTCCACAATAAACCCTTGGAAGAAAAACAAGTGTTGGCCAGAAAAGTTCTTCATGGCTGCCCTTTTAAAAATTATATTTCCAGAATGTGTTCTGATTTTCTAAATGAACAAAAAGTTTAAAATGCACTGATGCCAGGCATGTTGGTGCATGCCTGTCATCCCAGCACACAGGAGGCTGAGGCAGGAGGACTGCCACAAATTCAAGGCCAGCCTGAACTACATAGAGGCCCTGTCTCCACAATTTAATTAATTAATTAATAAACATTCCCTTACTACTAATGGAGGAGAAATGCATTTCAATTTTCTTTTATCACTATATACTTATCTCAGTAGAGCTGAAAATCCTTTTCCCTTCAGATCTCCATTACTGTTCTCAGCCATGGTTTCAGCTGGAGAAAGCTGCAAGTGGGGACCATACTCTTAAGTGAAATAAATCCAACTGCATTGGAGGAAACTCACAACACAGATCAGCCATGAATCTTTCAGGTTCTGCCCACTGGGATTGTCTTTGCACTGCCTCTACTTTTGAAGGACCACTTTCAGGGCTAACCTCGGGTACGGTTCCTGGGTGTGGGGTGCACCTGTGGCCCTGGGGACAGAGTACCCCCCTCCTTGGCTCCTGGGAGGCGCCGTTCCCGTCCCCACTTCCAATGGCTTTGCCCCTCAGCGTCGGCAGTGTCGGACGTGTAGATTGTTTGTGTTTCTCCCGACTGCATTCATGGAGCCTTTGAGGTGGGTGTCTCCATCTCACGTCAGACGTGGGAGTCTCCTCCGCTGTCCCTTTGTGTGTTTGCTGTGGTTCTCTCTCCTCCCCTGGTGCTCGTTGTGTGCAGTGGGCGGCCAGCTGGCTGGGGTGTGTAATGCTGTCCACACTTTCCTTCAATTTTGATCACTTTCTTCATTCCTTTTTTATGTCTCCCAGATTGCATAATCCCTATCAAGGCATCTTCATATTTGATCACTTTAGGACAATTTCAATCTATTACTGAGTAGTGGATTTTTCATTTCAGTTATTTTACTTTTCAATTCCAGCGCTTCTGTCACGCTTAATAATTTCTATCCCTTTCCTGATGGCCTCTGGTAAGAATTCGTCGTTGTGCTTTACTTCTGTGAGAATAATTGCACTTAGTTACTTAAATGTATTTACAATAGCTATGTTTTGCAGCTTTTCATTCTAATCTGCTATCTAAGCTTTCTTACTGGTAACTTTGCCACCTGTTTTTTATCTGTGGATTGGTCTCAGTTTTGTGATTCCTTACAAACCTCACTTTTGGAAACCTGGAAACCTGGGTAATTCACTGCAGCAGGCTGGAGGCCTCTCCTCCCCTTCTAAGCTGCTGCTGGTGCTGCTTCTTTGTTTGGAGCCTGACAGCCAGAGCAGGCAGTCACCAGGGGTGACAGCGATCTCGGTGGTCATTTTTTTTTTTCGGTGGTCATTTTTTATCTCTCTTTCCCCACCTCACCCAGATGTTGGCCTCCAGAACTCCCTAGATGACTGCCCTATTGTTTGCAACACTCTGAGGCATAAATTACAGCCACTGTCCAAGCAATCAATGCAGGGCTGCTTCTCCAGGACAGTCAGGTTTGTTCTGACCCTAGAGGACTGTGTGTGTGTGTGTGTGTGTGTGTGTGTGTGTGTGCTGCTGCAGATTGGACCCACTGCCTTCACACCAAGCTAAATCTCTAACCCTTTTTGAGACAGGGCCTTGCTAAGTCATTACATTTCTCTGGCTGAGTTTAAACTTGAGATCCTCCTGCCTCAGCCTCCCAGAGTGCTGGGATTATAGGTGAGCACCACCACAGCCCCTGAGAGGACTCTTTTTAGCAGTCCTTTCCTGTTCTCTGTGGCAGAATAGCTGTCCCACAAGTGGGCTGGGTCCTCCCAAGCAGTGTCAGCCTTGTCCTAACTGCTGATTATGGCCACCACAAGTTAATACATCAAAGTTGAAATTAATTTATAATGTGATAAACAAAATATTCCTGCTCACTTTACCTTTGCTCATGCATAAGGTAGAATCTATGTCAGCTCAGCAGCTTGCTTGCTTACTCTGATATGTTTGCACATACTGAATTTTGTGCACTGGTGTCCAGTCCTCACACACATCATTAGGTTTTGCTGAAAATGAGTAATTACTGCTTCTTGGCTAGATGTTTTGTTCCTGGTAAAGGGAACACACCTGAGATCAGTGTTGCCTTGGTTTCCAGTAATAAATATCAGATGAAAGAACAAACTTTTCTGATAGCCAGAGATCGTGTTTCAACCCTTAAGTAGGGAAGGGTCTGTGTACTTAGTTTAACTAGCTGCAAATCTGTAAGGATTCATTAACTGACAGGAAGGAGAGGAGGATAACTAAAGGGTGAGAGTCATATCTGCAGGAAAAGTGAAACCCAGGGGGCTGAGTCCTTGGTCACCTACTTCATTGTCCCCGTTGGCCCCTCCCATGACTGAGTTGCCATGGACACCTACTTAACAGCATCTCCACTAGATCCCAACTGCCTTAGAGTTATTAACTGTTTCAGTATACAATACCTTGAAAGTGAGTGCAGGCAGCCTTTCCACCTGACTGTGCCCCACAGTGCCCACCCCTTACTTTGAATTTGATTTGTATATCGCATTCAGCCATTCACTTCCTTAGAGTTGCCTGACAGGTGGTTCAGGATAACTCACTGCTTAGACCGTGTCTGTTTTTTCCATAAAGTTCTTATGCTCCTGAGGGAAAGATAGAGGCTTTCTCCTCTCAAAGAAGCCTAGGTCTGTGCAGGGGAAAGCCAGTACACAGTAAGGGCACACCGGAGAGAACAGGGCGCTGTGCAAAATTCCCCCGGGCAGCTGACCAAGCGCGGTGCTCCACTGCCCCGCTGCTCCAAACCAGAACGTGGCCCTGCCCACGCACAGGGACCTAACACCCCCGCTACCCGCCCTGTCCTCTGTCCAGGGGAGACAGGTCTTTTGGCCCCAGTTAGGACCAGTCTTCCAGAGCTGAGACTACTTCATTAAAACATTCTAATGAAAATAACTCCTGATTTCATAACTTTCATCAGTTTCTGTGCCATCAGAGACCAACAACTTCTATTAGAAGCAATGATATATTAAATATTGACTTACCACTGAGCAAATATTTGGGAAGTTACTATTACAAACAGGCCTCAGTTCCACCAACTAGGCTTTACATTTCCTCCCTCAAAATCCTCTGGACTAAAGAAAGGTATCCACTGGGAAATAAATTTACAGCTCCTCAGGGCACCACTTATTGCGACTGGTATTTCATGCCAATCCTGGAGTCACAGTCTTTCCTTTGGGGACAATCTCATTACCATTGCACTTCCTGAAGCCCCACTGATAATTATTCTTGTGCAAGAAAAAGCAGTAACTATTCTGTTGCCAATTGCTTGGAAAAGCGTCTGTTAGCAGGAGGTGAGGCAGCCACCTGACAGCTGCAGAGCCAGGAGCAGCAGGTGGGCAATCACATTTTATTATTCTCCACCAGGTGGAAAATCACCACTTACTTGAAATCTTTTTGCGATTTGGATGGTTGCGGTCATTCCCAGAAGGAAGATGTGCCCCTTTAGCATCAGCTAAACCCGTTGCTACAGGGAGCCTGTGTTCCTGCTGACACAATCCCACCCTGTTCACACACCTCGTATTCTACATCTACCTGGCACCAGTTAAGGGGACAGGTCACAGAACCACGTGCTGGCCCTGAATTACAAATACACCTGACTCTGAGGAAAGTCCTCGCAATGCGTGGGAAGGGAAGTGGTACCACTGGGAAATCTTAAGTCACAACTGAGAGGCCTCAAGAGTGCTGATGAGAACGTGGGAAGGGATTGGGGGGAGGAGAGGAGAGGAGATAGGAGGA
>PVLD010013941.1:0-54068 GCA_004027595.1 Dinomys branickii | reverse complement strand
GTCGGGAGTCGCCGGGGGGGTTGCACCGGCTCGGGAGGCGGGAGGGCCCGAGGCGGCCGCGCTCCCACTGCGCCTGGACCGATCCCCGCTTCTTCCCCGCGGGGATCGTCCCCGGCTCCCAGCGTCTGGGACTTTCCCACGTCTCGCCCCGGCAGCCTGGTCCGCCCTACCACATCTCCCCCGGCATCTCAGAGAAATATGCCCAGTTTAAACTTCCCAGCTGAGGTCCCGGCATTCACGCTCACCAAGTCTGTCTCGAGCTGGTGGTGTTTATTAAGGAGGTTCGCTCCCTTGCTGCTCACCCGGTCGCCATCTTCCCCGGATCTCCTTGTGCTATTTCTTTAGATGTTCAGATATTTTCTCTTATCATGTACTACCTTACTTGAAAGGACACGTCTAAAATCAAAGACCAAAAAACCTCTCGGTTGCCTGAAATCTGATGACTATTACCCCCTCTACTGTTACGTGGCAGTGAGTTATGCAGATGTTGTGTGATGTGTACTGGTTTGCCTTTTAGAACATTCAGATTCCTGATATCTAGTGACACTGTGTCTGCTGGTTGAGGCTATCAGTGATTCTAGGAAAGTAGGTTCTTTTCCTGTGGTGGGATAATTTGTTTCCTCAATTTCTCATTCAATTTTGTCTTCATGACTTTCTGGGTGACTGTATTCATTTTTACAACCGTATTCAGTTTTTGACTGTAAGTCATGGTTCTTCAGCAAAATAAAACCTTGAGGGTATAGATATGAAAGGGGATTTATTACATGATTTCATTCATGGAGTTATTAAGGCCAGAAAGTCCCACAGTGCCAATGTGTCTTCTGGTGTAATCATATTTTAAAAACTTAAACACTTAAATATGATTTTAAAATGACTAAAATATGATTTTAAAATGATTTAAAAATTTAAGTCATATTTTAAAAATTCATCATATTTTGGATCCCCCTGTGTGTCAGTCTGAGACTGAAAACCTGAGAAATACAGTGATACTGGCACTAGTCAAGTGCTCAAGAACCAAAAGCTCTGAAGTCTAAGGGCAGGAAATACAAATTCCAGTTCAAAATTGAGAACAAATTCACTCTTTCTCCACCTTTTTATTCTACCCAGGCCTGCAAGGGGCTAGATGATCTTTCTTAAAACTGTTGGTTCAGATGCCCATCTCTTCTGGACACACCCAGAAATGCACACCGTTTCCCATTGTCTAGATGACTCTCAGTCCAGTGAAGGCAGTTATAAAGTGAACCAACACTCCACTTGAAGTTAACTTGAAATGAGTCATTGTAAACTTTTTATAAGTGGAAAAACCACTGTCATTTGTATAAAAATACACTAGAATACGCTTGCTTAAGTACATCTGAGCTTGAGGCTTATTCTTCCTTTGTTAAAATTTGAACAAGTAGACAAGTGGTAGAAACACTTGCAAGACCTCATGACTTTTGAGAGGAAGTAAAAAGCAGAAGGAAGAAAGTGAATGATATTTTCAGTATTATTGAAGACTGACATTGTAAACTATGTATTGGTCTTGGTCCTTGTTTCCTGGAAGAAAACTCCTAAAACTCTAAAATCTTAAGCCTAAGAGTGTTACTTTCTACTCCATTTGCTAGGCAAATACTCTGCAACTGACTATGTCCCCAGACATAATAGAAATACCTTTTGTCCGCTAATGCAATGACTAGTGACTAGGGCCTGCTACATAGCTTCAGGAGAGGGCTAGTCCAAGACCGAGGGATGGTTAGAGGGTTGGCCTTTCTGCCCTAGCCCCAATCTCTGGGAAAGGGAAAAATGAAGTTAAGTTGTTCAGCAGTGGTGAATGATTTATTCAATGATGATTCAATAGGCAGGGTCCATTAAAGCTATAATCGGAGAATTTGGGAGGACTTTGTAACAGCTGAACACACAGAGTTACTGGAAAGTGGTGCACCAGGAGGGGGCTTGGACACTGCACTTCTCTCATATCTGGCTGGTCCTGTGCATCTCTCCCATCTACCTGCTCATCTGTATCCTTCATAATATTCTTTATAATGAATGGATAAATGAAGGATAAGTGTTTCCCAGAGTTCTGAAAGCCAATATAACAAACTAGTTGAACCCAAGCAAAGAGTAACAGGACCTCCAATTTATGGCTGGTTGATCAGAAGCACAGGCTGTAACTGTGCTTGCGCTGACATCAGGAGAGGGTGGTGGTCTTATGGGACTGAGCCCTCAACCTGTGGGATCTGACACTGTCTCCATCTGGATAGGCAGTATCAGGATTGAACTGAATTAGCAGGCACCTAGCTGGTACTTGCTGGGGAATCATCTGGTAATTGGTCAGTGGTAAGAAATCCCTATGTATTTTGGTAAGTAAAGGTAACAGAAATACTCTCTGTTGACTACGTTGAGAGTATAGTAGGAGAAACTAAATTTGTTTTGTCCGTGTCCTTATCAGGACACAGCTCTGTCCCAGTTGCATTGTCCAGGTATTCCACTTTGTGGCTTGACTGTACAGATGTAGGACCACTTTCTAACCATCAGGTTATCTACCCCCTAACAGGGGTCTGATTATCTTTTTAAAAAAGGAAGGTAGTTGTTTAGAGCGGCACTGAGTCATCATTCTGTGCTTGGAGTTTCAGAAGGAAGACTGGTATGCTGTTCAAGGGAAGCTTTTGAGGCAATTTAGAACACCCACCATCAGGCTTTGTAGGACATGAGCAGCAGCGTCCCAGACTGAGAGACGCAGAGTCCAGATCTCTTAGTTTTCCTGTTTGTGAGGACCTGTGAGGCCATAGATGAATCACTATTCAGTTGAGTTCAACCCTGCCCTGCCCTTTCCTCAATCATTAGTTCCATAGTTAAGGCAGTAAGGACTTTAGCTGGATTTTAGGTGAAGACATTTTATGCATCTAGTCTTATTCTCTCTAGTTTATTATCTGAGTGAGTTCCCACATGCTCGGCAAGTGCTTTACCACTGAGCTTCACTTTTAGTCCTATAATGATGTTTCTAAAAGGTAAACCTAATGTTATTAACCTGCTTTGAACTCTCCAGTGGTTCCTTATGACTCCAGGTGTTAAGACTTTCTATGTTCTATTGAGGATTTTGGAGCCACCCCTTATTTACAGTCTTGATTATCATTGCTATTTATATATGCTCCATGCTGTAACTGTATTGTACCTTTGATGTCTTTGCCAAATCACATTTGCTATGTCAGAATGAATATTTCTGCCTTATAGCCCTGACACCATGATATTTCCTCTTTGTGGAAAGTACCCTTCCTGTGCTACAGTTTGTGCCTGACAGCTCACTACTTGTTATTTTCTCATGGTGACTTGCTATTGCCCCATGTGGTATGGGTCATACGCCTGTCTGTGTGCAGTGAAAATTACATGCTGTAGCTCTCCACATGTAGCATTTGGCCCAGTTCTCTGTAAGCAACCATCTCCTTGTTGGTATTCTCCAGGACAGTGCTGCATAAAGAAAGCGACTTCATCTCTCCGTATTTCATTGTGTGCTAGTGCCTGTCTAATGGTGGAATTCAATTAATGCTTGTGAAATTAGTACATATTTCCTATTTCTTTTTTATTCATATTAAAGCAGTGAGATATGTATGTTTTTGATACTAAATTATATCTTTAAAATATGCCTTTTAAATTAGAAATTAGAGAATACTCAAAATTACTAAGTTTGTAGATTTAAATTCAACTTCTTTAATTGTACAATGGCTAAATGTCTAGAAGCTATTTTACTTTACTTACTGCCCATAACACCTATAAAATTGCAGCATTATTATCCCTATTTTGTGGATGAGGATGCAGAACACAGAGAGGTTAAATTGGGCAAGGTTACACATCTTCAGCTGTAGAGTCAGAATTTGAAACCAGTCCAGCTGGTTGCAGAGTTGGTAACTACTAATTTTTAAGTATGTGTTCTGTCCTTAAGTGTCAAACTGAGAAATATCTGAAAGCTCTTGGTAAGGAAGAGATGAACACTGTGACAAAAAGTCTAGACAGAAATATGGAAAGGCAATATATGAAAGAACTACAAATGGCCAGGATGCAATTCTAAAAATCCTGGAAGCCAAGCACTGTCTTAGTTACTTTGCTTGTTGCTGAGACAAAATAACCGATGCCCAAAGTTAAGGGAGAAAAGATTATTTAGTTCACAGTTTGTAGGTTTCAGTCCATAGTCAGCTGACTCCAGGGCAGGGTGGCACAGGGCAGAGGGCAACAGTTCATGGTGGGAGAAGACAGAGAAAGCAACAAGAAAGCTTAAGCCCCTTTTTGTCCCTTTATATTGCGTCCAGTCTACAGGGATTAGGGTGGTGTCAGTCCAATCAGTGGACTAATCCAGCAATCGCCCACTCTTGATCCCAGCACTCTTAATCCCAGTACTGCATATGAATCGAGCGCACACTCTATATTCAGCCACTTCCAGCAAAACCCTATGACTGCATGAGGCTTTGGGGGACACATCCAGACCCAAACCATAACAAACACCAACATGTGGCTTTTTTATTGTTTAAGTTGGTGAAGATTAAAGAAGATGATAACATGATTTAGCAGGAATGTAAGAATGTGGGTTATCATTTGATGGTGAAAGAGTAAACTGTTATAATGCTTCTTGACATGAGTGATTCCTTTCCCTGTAATTCTGTATTTAGGAATCTGTCCACAGAAAATAAAGTCAATGTATAAGCATTCAAAATTTGCATATAGGATCATTCACTTTCATAGTTACTGTGGTAAGACATTAGAAAAAACCTAAATGTAGGGAACAGGGAAGTAAGTAAGTGTGATGTCTGTATAATGGGATCTGTATAGCAGTTTCATCCATACAGCAAAATTTATTGGTATAGAAAAGTATTTATAACTATTGATAACTGAAAAAAGCAGGTATAAAACAGATTTATGTAATAAGCCTATTATAAAAATATAACTCTCATAGGGACTTAAATACAGAGGTTTTGCATGTTGGACACTATGCTGTAATTCCTATAACACGTTTTTTTAGATGGATATTTAAACAAGGCAGTGATTATTCCCATTAGTGGTTTATAGGCCAGCAGCAGTTTGTAGTTTGTATTTCTACTTTTTTCCTTGTCTTTGGTAATTAGATGAATCTATCATTAAATTTTATTTCTGCTCTATCATCTTTATATTTTATTCACATCCCTCACTTTCCTATGTCATGTTGAAAATAAGGAATAGGAGAAATTTAGGAGCCACTACAGAGATTATGGGAACAAGCCTAGTTTCTAGCTAAGTTCTGTCACTATAAATAACTGCAGATTTGCTCCATCGGACATTGAGATTAGGACGTCTGGAATACCTGCCTTGCCCTCTGTAGAACCCTGGATTATTTGTGCTGGGTTTCTTCTAAATGCATGGATACTTTTCCTGTTTCTCCAAGGAGAGATGTAGAAGCATCATATAAAGCTGCTAGTGATTTTTGATTACATTTCTTTTAGATGAAGATACTCCTGCCCCCAAGTCCCCAGTCTTATCCTTAAGGAAAACAGTGTCATGGAATTGACTGTGTTGTGCACACAGGGAAAGAGGGCAGCTAGGATATATAAGGTGTAAAGAGTGCCTCTGTAAGATGGTCCTGGTGATTTTTTCCCTTAGACCAGGAGTCTCCTGGGTATCTGTCACTTCTAACTTCTCCACAAAAGACAGGCCAAAGACAGTGCCATGATAGCAAAGAACAATGAATTGAGGTAGAAATACCCTAAGAAGATAAGAGATTTCCTTTGAACTTGAACGTAGATTAATTATAACCCTTACTGGATGTTTCTTTTGAGGACAACGAATGCAATATGCAGGAAGCCAGGAATGGAGAAACAATTTGGTTTTCTGTGTATTTCAAACAAAATTCTGTAGAACACAGTGGAAAAACCACCACCACAACCTGGGTAATGAGCCGGGTAATCACTTTCAGCCTCCATCCAGAAAAGACATGTCTGGCGAGATCACCCAGAGCAAAGAGAGTGCCACTTGCTGGGCATAGTGGAGGCACTATGGATGGCTTGGCTCCATCCCTGGCTAGCGTTTATCATGGTTTCAACGGAAGGTGCTTTAAGCCTGAGACAATCTGTGAAGTGATATCTGGAGTGAACTTCGCTTTGCTGGCTTCTGTAGACTCTTCCTAGACTTCTGGAGCTGGTATTAACATGTTGAGAAACAGAATTGAGATTGTGATACGCACATGGACTGGGGAAAGGTGTGCAGTTCTGTTTCTGAGGACATTTAATATGTCAAATAAGCCATCAGCATTTGACACTTTAAATAATAACTACTGCCACACATGCTTCTCTAACATTTATCTCAGACAGGAAACTGACATTAATTTTTCTGTCTTTGTTGGATGGAATAATATCTTAACATTTCGTAGTGCATATATAATTAATTTACTGTTACAGCACTTCTAGAGGGAAACTATTGATAATAAGCCATTTAATTTACAGGAAAAGAGAGGCTGAGCAACTTTCTACACTTTCTGGAAAATAATATGTAATTATGAGAGTTTAGAAACATTTTATACATTCTTCTTACCACTCAGCAGGGCTTGAGCCCAAACCATTCCCAGGAGAGCCTGCATCCCCCTGTGCAGCTGTGAGGGACGGGGATGGAGAGAAGCAGCACGGCGCGTGGGGCGTGCTGGCTGCACTTGTTTTTAGAATGCTGCATGTGTGGAGGGCTGTATGTTTTCTCTCGCCAAGTACATATATGAAAAAATGTTCACCATCATCAGTCATTTGAGAAATGCAAATGAAAACAACATTGAGAAATAATGGCTGTCATCAAGAAATCACTAATAACAGATGCTGGTGAGGCTGTGGGGTGAAAGGAACCTTTCTCCACTGTTGGTGAGAGTGTAGACTGGTGCAGCCACTGTGGAAATCAGTGTGGAGAGTCCTCAAAAAACTAGGATTAGAGGTCCCATTAGATTCAGCAATCCCCTTTCTGCATATTTTCCCAGAAGAATTGAAAACATCATACCACAGCGAAATATGTGCATTCATGTTTATAGAAACACAGTTAGGAATAGCTAAATTTTGAAAACAACCCAAATGCCCATCAACCAAGAAATGATTTAAAAATATGTATGTTATGGTTGGTACATTGTGTCAACTTCGGGAGTCTGGAGGTTTGGCTGAGTAACTCAGCAGTTGTAGATCTTGGGGTGAAAAGGACATGCCCTTACCCTTCTGGGATGTTGTTTATTGTGTTAATTTGGGAAGTTTAAAAGGTTAACTGTGATTCAGCAGGAAGGCAGAGTGCTTACTTTGTACACATCCTGAGCCTGTGGAAGAGGAGGACATGGAGACTGTGTGAGAGCTACATGCCGGCACCCTGGATGGGGGCAGGCTGTTTACAAGGGAGAGGAGAGAAAGAGGCTGCTTGCCTGCAATTCCACACATTTGCTGGTTGTTTGCTGCCATGAACAGTTTGCCCTCTGCCATGTGCCACTCTGCCTCAGAACCAGCCAAGTATGGACTGAAACCACAAACTGTAAGCTAAATAAACCTTTCCTTCCTTCATTTTGGGTGTTGGGTATTTTGTCTCAGCAATGAGAAAAGTAACCAAGACACTTTTTATAAAGTGGAGTACTTCTCATCTATAAAAAAAGATAAACTCAGGGCTTTTATAGGTAAATGGATGCAACTAGAGACCATCCTCATAAGTGAAATAAATCAGACTCTATGGGTAAACATAAGATTGTCTCCCTAGTGTAAGAAACTGAAAGAATAAATAAGATCCAAAAGGTACAACCGATACTGTGAAAGGGAAAGAGACTGCTCAAAAGGAAAGAAAAACGGGAATGGGAGAAAGGAGAAAAGGAAGGGAAAAAATATATAGAGACACAGAGTGCTAAGATAATTGTACTGTAATTTCTATTAGTTTATTGAAACTAATAAAAATTAGTGCTTATATTGTTCAATCAGCATTACATGCCTATGTTAGGTAATCTGGGCAACTACTTTGAAGACATTAACATGCAATATAATAACCATTGTTAATTTCCTATCATCTTGTTTTGAAGTTCCGTATTTTTTCTTTTCCTCTCTTTAAAATAAAAAATAGCCTACCCAAAAAGCCACTCATAAACATTAGAAAGAACTTAATATGCACTATTATATTTTTTCAGGATTTTGAGGATGGGGAGTAAATATTCAAAACAGTTTTTCCAAATAGCATCATGAGAAAGGAGGTGCTATGGTTGATACATTGTGTCAACTTGGGGAGTCTAGAGGTTTCAGTAACTTAACAGTTGTAAATCTTGGGGTAAACAGGATATGCCCTTACCCTTGTGGGATGTTGTTTATGTTAATTTGGGAAGCTTTAAAGGTTAACTGTGTGATTCAGGAGAAAGCCAAGGTGCTTTATAAACATCCTGAGCCTGTGGAAGAGGAGGGCATGGAGGTTATATGAGAAGTACACGCCCCCCCCAGGCGAAGGTAAACTGTTTACAATGTAGGGGAGAAAAGGAGGCTGCTTGCAGCCATTTCCCCCTTTTTTGCTTGTGGTTTTTGCTGTGCTCTGCTGCCCTAAACAGTTTGCCCTCTGCCTTGAGCCACTCTGCTTCTAAACCAGCCAAGTATAGACTAAAACCTCCACAAACTTTAAGTTAAATAAACCTTTCCTTCCTTCATTTTGGGCTTTGGGTATTTTGTCTCAGCAACGAGAAAAAAATAACCAAGACAATTTGGTACTGGGAGTGGGGCCGTTGCTGTTACTATACCTGACCATGTGGTTCAAGAAACTTTTGAAATGGCTGGTGAGAAGAGTTTGGAAAGGTTTGGAGATGTCGCCTGAAAGAGTAGAGCTGAAACACCTTCGGCTATTCTGTATGGGAGATTCTGGTCAGAGTTCAGAAGACCAAAAGGCCAATAAAAATCCTGCCAGTAAAGACTGGGTTTAAAAGGTTTCTGTTGGAAAGGACTGCATTGGTTGTTGGACTCCAGAGGATATATGTTACGGCTTGGCAAAAAGTTTGTCTGTATTTTGCTTATGTCCAGAGACTTTGCCTAAGACTGAGATTAAGGCCGGCAGCAAACTGATTAACCTGGCAAAAAAAATTTCAAGGCAGTCAAATGTTGGGGCAGTGGCATGGCTATTGTTGGGGGCTTTTAGCCAGATTTATATTGACAATCAAGAGCAAAGAGCCCAGCAGGATGATTTAAAATGTGAGTTTGGCCAAAAAGAAAGCTCCAGTAAAACTGTGGACTACAAAGATAAGGCCAAGGTGATCTCTGTTGCTATAAAGAAACAAAATAAAAAAGAGGACCTGAGGGCATCACAAAAAGCAAGTCTCCACCCTTTGCAGCCTCAAAACTATAAAGGTGAGAGACCTTGCTTTAAGAAGGAAGCCAAAGAGTGCCATGTTCCAGAATGTCGGCGGCGGCCACACCAGGTTCCAAAATGGAGACAACATAAAAAATTTGCTCCTCAAAATTATATTCAGTGTGCCCAGCGATCCAGGCACTCGACCCCTATGGCCAAGAGAGAAAAAAGTTTGGCTACTGCTCCAGGTGGCAGCAGACATTGACATCATCCACATGGCCCTGGCTTTAGATGCAAGAAAAATGCAAGAGTTCTGAGTTTAAAGAGGTTTCCACCCAGATTTCAAAAGGCCTGGGAGGCCAGGTAGTGTGCCCCAGAGAGGGCAATATGTGAGGCTATAAATGTAAAGCAGAAGGTGCCCTGGAGTCCTCAAAAGTTTAAAAAAGACAGGAGCGTAGATCATCTGAGAAAAAGCTGCAACTGGGGAGCAAAGCAGACCTTAGAAAAAAGCTATAAAGGCTGTAACCACCAAAAGTGCCATAGGGGTAGATTCACCCAAGCCCCTTGGAGCTTATGATGTGCCACAAGTTGCTTCAGATGCTACATATAAAATTATAGGACATAATGTTAGCCCTGCTGGATTTTAAACTTGCTTTGGTCCCAGTGCTCTATATTACCCTGTTGGTGCCTTCTAAAATGGTAATGTTTATTTTGTGCCTTTAAATGTTGGAAGTGTTTAATTTTCATTTATATGGGGGAAAAATGTTACTGTTCTAATATAAACATGTCCTTATGTCTAAAAACTGGTTTAAAAAAATGTGTCTGGTTACCAAGTTGACAAGGGGTGGAGTGTTATGGTTGATACATTGTGTCAACTTGGGGAGTCTAGAGGTTTAAATAACAGTTGTAAATCTTGGTAAACAGGATATGCCCTTACCCTTGTGGGATGTTGTTTATGTTAATTTGGGAAGCTTTAAAGGTTAACTGTGTGATTCAGGAGAAAGCCAAGGTGCTTTATAAACATCCTGAGCCTGTGGAAGAGGAGGGCATGGAGGTTATGTGAGAGGTACACGCCACCCCCCCCCCCAGGCGAAGGTAAACTGTTTACAATGTAGGGGAGAAAAGGAGGCTGCTTGCAGCCATTCCCCCCTTTTTTGCTTGTGGTTTTTGCTGTGCTCTGCTGCCCTAAACAGTTTGCCCTCTGCCTTGAGCCACTCTGCTTCTAAACCAGCCAAGTATAGAGGAAAACCTCCAGAAACTGTAAGCTAAATAAACCTTTCCTTCCTTCATTTTGGGCTTTGGGTATTTTGTCTCAGCAACAACAAAAAAAGTAACCAAGACAGGAGGCTTACAATATTTACTTATTAGTGATTTTCTTGGTAGTCCTAAACCACAGTGCTGTGTATTTCCCAGTGTGGCAGTGTGAAGGCATTTAGCCACTGTGCTCTGTGGTCTTCATTGAGCAGTGCTGCACAGTTGGTACACATCCTGCACTGGGGCTGTCTTTTCAGATATGGTTCGTAATGTCCCTTGGGTGAGTGAACTTTCCAGAACTGGGATTCCTCTTTGGAAGGCAGACTGTATTTCAGGGTGCACTCTTCATTTTCATTTTGCAGGTTCAATTCCTTATTTTTGTCTCGTATCAGTTTATAATTTATGAACAAAGTAGAATGTCCTTTCTTGATGCCAGCCTGTCCATGAGAAGTATTGGCACTTATAATAATGTCAGCTTTTGAAACACTGTGTAAGTGACTTAGACAGTTTGCTGCAGGGCAACAGGGTGGGCTGTGTTGGGATTGTAGGGGTACTAAGTAGTGGACTGTGTAAGCCAGTTACCTTTTTCAGGAGTGCTACCTGCATTCTTCTTGACAACATGCTCCACTCTACACAGTGTAGCCAAGCCAAATGTGTCCTTGCTCCTTCTGTGCTGAAGGCCTTTTAATGGCTTCTAGTTATACAGACCAGAACCCTAACTAGGGAGCAGTAAGGGCCTTGCTGATGTGATTTGCTTTTCCATTCTGAGTTAGGACTAATTTATCCTTCCCTGTGATCATTCTCTGTCTTAAAATAGCAGATATTGAATCAGTAGTATTAAGTCAGTTATCTAATGGGCTTTATACTAATTTCTGGGTATAGAGAAGTGAATAAAATATTCATTCCCTGCTCTCATGTAATTGGCAGTATAGTGTTGGAGACAGAACAATCATCTAAATATATAATTAGAATCTGTCTTTAGTGCCACCAACAGCACTGCTAGTGTACTCTTAGGTCATACCTGGAGTTGGTTGTACAGAAAGAGTATTCTTTTTAGCATTTAGAACAGGTTAAGGGTGTTTTTCAGGAGCTAAGAGAAGCTCTTACCAGTTGAGATCATTCTAAATGTGAGCAGAATGTGCAGTTTACACGTAAAGAATAGGTGATGAAAAAACAAACAAACAAACAAACAGAAACTGGGCCAGGAATGTAGCTCAGTGGCATAGCGCCTGCCTGGCAAGCGTAAGGTATTGAGTTCGATTTCTGGTACTGAAACAAAACAAAACAAAATAAAAAACTAAAAAGATGATGGTTTCATGTTTTGAGAGGATAGTCTTGCAAAGAACCATTTTTATGTCTTAGTGATGCTAGAGGCCATGGAACATACCAGCTGTGAATATTTCTGTTGAATGAATACAATTGTATGATGTGATTTACATCATTATTTTTCTTATCAGAGACTGTATGTTTGGCCCTCATATGTAGGTGGCCATGAAGCGTCTTTCTGAGGAGGTGGCTTTAAACTAGAAGTTGAAGGTAAGTAGAAATTAGCTTTTATGGTATTGTGGCAAATGGGACAGCATACACATGCCTTCTCAGACCAGGTAGATGTGGGGCTCTGTGGTCAGGTCCAAGAACTTGACTGAACCCAGCCTCCCACTTGTCTACTTCCCCTTGTCCTCTTCTGCTGTCAGCATACTCATGCTCCATATTCATGTTCTGTCCATTCATCTGGGCTGAAGAGCGGAAGGTGGCATTTATGCCCTAGGCCTGAGGAATTTGGGAGAAGCCAATTGTCTCTAAAAGAAAGGACTACTGACTTTAAAAATTCTATTTAGCCTTGTTAGTTGCAGATCGGATCAAGATCCCCTTGATAAATGTAGCATGGCTTTGGAGTGTGTGTATTAATCGTATGGCCACTTGATTAAGTATCTTTCAGTGATCTCTAAATTCCCCAAACAGGGATCAAATCTCTCCTTACTTTTGGGGATTATAATAAGCAACACATGCGTGACTTACACACTTTAGATTGACCCAGCGGCCCGGTGCCACCCGACTGAGGCGGGTCCTCCCTTTGCGGTGACTCCATTTGTCTTAGTCTTTTTTCTCCTTGCTGAGATGGAATACCTGACGCCTTCAAGTTTAAGGGAGGGAAAGTTTTATTTTGGCTCAGAGGTTATAGAGGTTTTAGTCCATCGTTGGCTGGCTCCAGAGTAAGGTGCCACGGCAGAGGGGCCTGACAGCAAAGGGATAGTCTGTGGTGGAGTGGACAAGGGACAGCGGCAGCAGCCTGCCTTCCACCTTCCCTTTCATGTTCCGCACAGACCATAGGTGTGTTGCTTGGTGCCGCCTGCTCCCGGGTGGGCTTCCATTGTCCAAACCCAGAACTATGTTAGATCACTTTGGTTTTTACACACGCTTCATCCCTATCACACACACTAGATTAACCCACCTCCAGGAAAGCCCCATCTGTGAGCACATGAGGCTTTGAGGGGACATCCAGTTGTAAGCCATTACACTATCGTTCAGACGCACCCAGAGCTTTGCTAAATCAAATAGCTGGGAGTTTATTTTATTCAAGTTGACGCTACAGGTAATTGTAACAGGTATCATCATGTTATTCTATGTAAAAGGAAACTAAGGCACAGAGAAGAGCTTCATTCAAAGCAGCACAACCATTTGTTAACAATAAAGTCAGAATTTGACACAGGCAGTAGATGCTGGAGTAGACTTTAAACAAATCACTTACTATATCACTTACCTAGTCAGTGGAACAAAACTAACTTTCAGTAATAAGTAGTACAAGTATATTTTGGTCATTTGGTCCCCAGTAAAGGCAGAATTTCAAGTCGGTATGAGATGGATTATTTAGTGACTGATGAGTAGATAGCGAACTATCCATTGTGGAAGTAACACTGTATCTTTGTATCCTACCTTATACTAAAGGTAATTCTAGGTGGCTGGAAAATACAAAAGGAAAATATTCGAAAGAAGTAAAGGGAAAATACGTGTTCTCTTGAGCTGGAGAAATACTTTCTGAGCATCACTTGAGGTGCAGAGGTTGTACAATAAAAGTAGGTGATGTTTGCCACATAAAAATGAGAAACTGATGATAAGCAAAAGCATCTTAAAATTGTTTGAAGTGATTAATGGGATTTAGAATTTATGATGTACAAGTAAACCGTAGGATGTGCAAAACCCAGTCTTGGCAAATGTTTGGGGCCAGAGGACACTCCGTGTCCTCTGTGTTCCTCCTTTCTGGGAGCCGACCAAATGATGTATGTTTGATTGAGACACTTCTTGGAATTTATCATAGGATAATTGGAGATGTATGTGACAACAGATGTTCAAAATGAAGTCAATTGTAGTGAAATATTGGTCCATTCACACAATAGAGTTCTGTGAGGTGTTAAAATAATGTAATCTGTATTTTCATGTAGAAGGCTTTCTTTGGTCTACTTGCATTGGGGGTACAGAATGTAGCAGAAGAATTGAAGCACGTGCCCATATATAATACTGTGAGCCTGGCTTGTTTCTATCTGTGTGGGTTTAGAACAGGTTCATAAGGGTGATAGATACCTATTGGGGTTTTGAAAGCTTTCTTAGCTTTTTAAAAATTAAATTTTCTTCAAAAATAGAATGAGCATGTATATTTGGATGAAAAGAAAACTATCCAGGAAATTAGAATAAATAAGAATGTGTAATTTTTTAAATTGGAACAGCTCCTTTTTACTTACGAAGTACAAGAATATTTTCTTCTCCTTTTGTAAGTATCTACATTTCTGTATGTTTGTGTGTGCCTGTGAGTGTGTGAGTATACCAAATCCAAGCCTTGTACGTGCAAGGCAAGTACTTTACCACTAAACTACATACAGCCCAAGTGTTTATATTCTTTGTTTAAAAAGGGAATTAAAAAAAAAAAGAATAATAGAAAAATACCAACAACATAAACAAAAATAAGACAAGGCAAAAACAATAAAAATGATACAAGGTTTCAGAACAAAATGAAAGGAATTAACAGTGGCTGTTACAAGTATTTATATTCTTATAACTCTTATTTTTTGGTTCTGTAAGTGCGTTTCCCACTTTGGCCTTCACCACCATGTTAGTGATGTTGGAAATATTTAGGACAATGAGCATCAATTTAAATATGGAGGAAATGAGTGCAGAAGAATACACATTAACACTGCATGAATACTGGAGTTTATTCTATAGTGCAAAGCCCTCCACGATGTACTGAATCACATCTAATAGAAATACATGTACTAATAAATAAAGAAATATAACTTTTTAGGCATCACTCTTCTTAAATTATTTTGATTTTAATTATATGTCTTATGCTGTTCAGTCTCAGAAAGACAGAGTAAAGAAAACATAGGAGAAAACACCCCAAAGGTGTTGCACACAGTACTAAATAATGTAGAAGGAAGAATTCCGAATAACTCACCACACACACCTCCCTCACATGATATTAAACAGCATGGCTGGCTCCGATCCTGATATTTTCTCAGTCAGACCTTTACAGAACAGGTGATTAAGGCATTAATTATGAAGCAGTCCTACAAACACTGTAAATAGGCACAATCTAGCTGTATAAATATGTGCTAATGATTATCTGTGGAATGCTATTTCTATTAACATGTCTGTTCTTTATTACTAGGTTTTCTTACTCTGCTGATTTCAGAAGTATAAACCATATTTAATATCCAGCATAGTTTGATTCAGTGAATATGCAGTACTGTTTAAGATTTTTGAAAAGAATGGACTTTAAAGACTAGTTTCATGACAATCCACAATGTGGGGAAAATCTGCTAGAAGTTAAAATAGGCCACATGCTTGAAGGCATGGGGTAGGCAGAGGCTTTATGAACAAAACCATAACTTCAAAGGAAATACTACAAAGGATTAAGTAAGATCTCATTATATTAAGATTTTACACAGCAAAAGAAACCACCAACAGAGTGAAGAGACAGCCCATAGGATGGGAAAAATTTTTACCAGCTATTCTTCAGACAAAGGACTAATATCTAGAATATATAAAAAACTCAAAAAATCAGAACCCCCAAATTTTTAAAGAATCACAGAATGGGCATCTGAAATGAATAAACACTTCTCAGCTGAGGAAGTACAAACAGCAAATAAATATATGGAAAAATGTTCAACATCACTGGTCATTTGAGAAATGCAAAATTAAACAACACTGAGATTCCATTTCACTCCAGAAAGAATGACTCTTATCAATAAATCAACCTATAAGAAATGCTGGCAGGGCTGTGGAAAAAAAGGAACCCTTCTCAACTGTTAGCAGGTGTGTAAATTGGTACTATGGAAATTGGTATGGAGAGTTCTCAAAAAACTAACTAGAGGTTCCGCTTGACCTAGCTATTCCACTTCTTAAAAAGTTAAAAGCGTCATACCACAGCGATATATGCACATCCATGTTTATACTAGCACAATTTGTAATAGCTAAATCATGGAAATGGCCCAGATGCTCAACAGCAGATGAATGCATAAAGAAAATATGGTTTTTATATACAGTGGAGTACTATCATGCCACCAAGAAGCATAAATGAGGCATTTTTAGGTAAATGGATGAAACTTGAGACCATATTTCTCAGTGAAATAAATTGGACATATATGTTTAAATGCCACATTGTTTCTTTTGTGTGAGACACCAAAAGCATAAATAAAGACCAAAATGGATGATACATTTTGGGAGGTAGGAAGAAAATGTGCGAATGGAAAGAGGGACAAGGTTTGGGTGGGGAAGGAGGGAAAAGGAAGGGAAGGGAGAGAATAGAAGGGGATAGGAACAAAGCTCTGTAAATGAGTAGGGGAGAAGGGCTGAAGGGAGGGGGTGGGTAAAAGGAAGGAGCAAGACACGCTGTCTGCAGTTACAGGTCCCCTGTCATGAAGGTGACCATTATGTATGCCAAAAGTGTGCCAGTAAAATAATTCACAAACATTTTCACTGTTACAGGTGAGAAATTTCTGGAAGGTAGAGCAGAGGGATAAAAGGAATAAATCATTCATGTAGATGAAAAATGCCATGTGAATGTAGAGCTTAGAGTTGAAGGATCTGGTAATTGGCATGAGAATTAGAGCCACAAGGGGCAGTGCGGCCCATACATGTTTCTGAGAGCAATTTTTTTCCACAGTAGCTCTATGAGAGCCATTGATTATCCACCCCCAGCGTTGTACACATACAGTACTCATGCCTTTCCTCACATCTCTCCTGGTGTTTATTGCATTGCTCAGCATTGGCAGTAACAGCTCAGGTTCTGTTTGGGCTGGGTGTGCTCACTGTGCACAAGTTTATTATTTCTGCCATTTGAAACTCAATGTTATTTCATGCAAGACCTCATTCTTTAATTGGGTCTAATCTGTTGCCAAAGGATGTAGAGCAAAGTGGGAAAAAATACTGTGGGCTTAACATCAGAGGATAATTTTAGACGTAGAGGCAGCTTGTTGCTTTCCATGAAATAATGGAATGTAGTTAATGACTCACATTTCCCTTTTCATGATTTTTCTTTTAAGGAGAAAGTACTGGTTTCAAGAACTGTGTATGTGTGCGTTTGGTTCTCTGGGTTCACAGAGAGAATGTTTATTTTATTTAGTGGCTATGAGGATGGTATTTATTTTTGTCCCTTTTAAAATATATTTAGACCTTGCAGAAATCAAATAATCTTTCCAAGTATGCTTCAAAAAAGGTGAAGTTACACATTAAAACAGACCAGGACACTGATTAAGTTTTCTGTCTTAGGGGAGTGGAGGAGAAAGCCAGCTGACTTGTAATGGTTGTTTTAGGTACCATGGAATTCTGGAATGAAGCCAGAAGCAATCTGTAGGTCTTTTTGAGTTGCTATACTTTCTTTGGTGACTTGTTGAATCTCCTTTTCAGAACTTGTGATGTAGTCATTAGAGAAATCCCAGCAGTGGGATATTTTCATCTACTTGAATTATCATGGATTTGATTCCATTAAATTTTTAGTAATTAAAATTTAGCAGTTATAAAAGATATGGTCCAACTTGAGACTCATGAATCGTATTTTCGGGGTGGAACTCTCAGGGACTGTCTCCATTGGGAGGCTGAGGCCTCAGCATGTTAAGGGTGTTACAGGAAGCTTTCTGGTTTAATCTAATGGAACACTTGCTGGGAAGACTGCCTCTCCTACCGTTTGAAAATCACACAAGCACTCTACAGAAAGTCTACAGTCATCAGCCTTGTGTTAGTGTGAGGTAAAGGAGGAAGAATGAAGGGTGACAGTTGATACACCATTGTTCTTCCCACTCAGGCTCCTGTTGGTGTTCCAGACTCACGGAGCAATCTTAATTCATGGGAACATGACTTGACCTGGAACTGTGGGATTCACATCTTCCATTTCTTTAAATTGTTAGCAATAAACTTGTAATTTGGGTTCCTAAACAAGGAGGCTTCTCCTGTCTGAGGCATGGCTCTTTTTAGGCTGCTGTGACCCACCTGGTCCACTAGAAATCCCCTGACTCAGGATTTCTGCCTTAAGGATTCTGTATCACACTTAAGGACATTTTTTTGTTTACCTTATTTATCTCAAGAACCCAGTCAATAGAGTACCATCTTAAATTGCTGTTGTGTGTATTTGTTTGTTTTACTTAGAAAATCAGTGTTAGATAGTCAATATCATTTTATAGCTGTGTTATTATGATATATTCAGAACTGTTTTTTATTTGGTATATTTTAGCCAGCACCTTTGGAATGTACTTTTTTTCTTTTTTTCCAAGTGCTGTGTAGCATGATCTAATGTAGAGGCCGTCAGCTACCTTAGCCCTATCATCCACCTTTGGGAGATTGTCGGGACTGATGATCATCACGATTAGTAGTCAGTCTCCGTGGCACTTGACCCTTCATATGAGGAGTGGCCCCGTAGAGAATGATCCCATATAGACCTGGCAGTGTAAAAATAACTTAAACATTATGGACTTGCAAAGGAAGGATTCGAAGCAAATTTTCTGTTTCCTTTTTTGGGGGAGGGGAGTGATGGTATGGGAAAAAGGTAAGAAACACTTGCATCAAAGTGAAAAAGATCTTTGTAAGGACAATAGAAGACTTTTATTAGTGAGTAATTTTTTAAATTCTTGAACTAACTTCAGGGTAGTTAAAAAAAATCCTAGGATTATCCTAGAAATCGATGTGCTGTCCACAATAATCCATCCTAAATCCCCTACAAAGAACAGCTAGATCTTCCTCATTGTGATACTTTTAAAAAAGATTATTTTCTTTAGGTGGTATGTTTTTACTTGAGTCTTTAGCCACAGGCAAAGAGCTATGTTTGTAGCAGGAACCTGGGCCTGTTGATGGAGTGGTGCTCTGGGTGCTGTGTGGCAAGGGTACATTGCCAAGGCACCAGGCCTGGGGTCAGAAATGGCAAGGAGTTTTGACTTAGGAGCAAGTTCCTCATGTGTTAAAAATATTCAGCCATAAATTGAATCCATTTGCCTTAACACCCACGGGTATTTGTACACCCATGTTCTCAGCAGCTTGTGTGCGGACTGATAAATGTATAAATAAGACAATATAAATGGAATGTGTAAGCATGGAAGGAGATTATGTCACATGCTATGACATGTGACATGTTACAACATGTTTCAAGAGTGAGGCATTTATGTTCAGTTAAGTCAGTCAGTCTGAAAACAGCAGAAACCTCCATGATTCCACTTGGATATGCCCAGGGTGTGCACAGGTACAGAGACAGAAAGTACGACGGGAGTCGTAAGAGAACAGAGAATGAGGCGTGGACTTCTGGCATTGAGGCTGGTGATGGAGGAATAAAACGTCTGTGTACTTCATGCCACAGATCTATAGCACTTACAGATGGTTCAGAGGATACAGATTCTGTTATATATATTTTGTCATAAAAGTAAGAATGTTTCAAAACAACCAAACTTGGAGCCAGTGGCCCCAGCCTCTGGTTATAGTACTGTGTGGCTCTCTTAGTTTGCTGTTCGGTGCAAAACTACTGGTAGCAAGGGACCGTAGACCTATCATCGGCTCCAGTGTTTCATTTTATAGGTGAGAAAATCAGATCTCAGAGGGAGATGAGGTACCTCTGATGGTGGGAGTGGTTCCCAGACTTGGGGCTCCTCCAGTTTTCTGCAGAGGTTGGGAAGCCTGCAGCAAGAGGTCCTGCCAGGGCTGACCTGTGGCTTTGCTACTTGCTGACCAAGTCCACGCATGTGGGTGGTATCTCTAAGCCCACCGCCACGTCTATAAACTGAGAATAATATAAACATCCCAGGACATTGCTATGAAAGTTAGCCTAGCTGATCCATACCGGGCACATAGTGTTAGCCGTTTATTACCACTATGATTTTTGTCACTGTTGCTACTGGCACGTGCACAGGAAAGATCTGGGGACAGAGGCCTTGGGCTGGAGGCTCAGTGGCATCCTTTCGTTAGTTGTCTGTCCACAGCCGTATGCTCCATTATGCCCTGTTAACTGGGGTATGACGTGACGATGTTGAAGGGCTTATCTCGGTGTGTTGGTTGTGAAAGAAGAGAGTGATGGGCCCCACAAAGCTTCCTTTGTGTTTAGTTTACTAGGCAAGAGGAGGACACTGCATGCAGGAGACCTGCTGTCTCCAGAGTCACGGTCTCCACGGGCAGAGTTGAGAGCTGCCATGCGTAGTCCTGGCTGCAGGTGGAGGTCTATACCCTGATGCTTCCCAGGATCTCCCGAGGAGTGGGTCACCTGCCTCCTTTGTCAGTTGTCCCCAGAAGTTGATCATGGGTCTGCAGGTAGAGCTTGGCTTAGTTTTTTTTTTTTTTGTGGTACTGGGGATCGAACTCAGGACCCTGCGCTTGCTAGGCAGGCACTTATTCCACTGAGCTATATCCCCAGCCCCGAGCTTGGCTTAGTTTGAAGCAGGGACAGAGATATTAGTGTTACTTCACAGAACTTTAGTTTCTAACTCCAGGTAATAAATGTCCACTAATTGATGATCCATTGGCGTATTGAGTCTTTCTCAGGCTTACCCGTTTCTGGAGGAAAACTCTGGCCGAAATGGAGATTATCAGGGACATCATTTGTGCTCAAGGAAAATTCATCTAGCAAGCATAGGTAGAGTACCATGTGCCTAAAAGGGTAATGGGCTGGAGGCACTGTATACGGGGGATGAAACAGTCTTGACCTGGTATGGCTTACTGTACAGTATGGAGTGGCAGTACATTGTCCTGCTCTCTAAGAGGTACAGAGGACCAGGCAGAGGAGAGTTTATATTAGCCAAAGCAGCTCCTTGGTGAGGAGGGTTGGTGTCACTGTTGCAATCAGAATGTATTAATTAAATGTATGTGTACTTGTAGCTCATGTGCATATAAATGCTTATAAGTAAAAAAAAAAATGCCCACTGCATATTGTAAAATTCATATTGTAAAATATGCAATAATCTGTGACACTGCTAGGTAAGGAAACTTTCAATATTATGGATATCTTTGGTGCTTTGGATATAATTTGAGAGTGCCCCTAAGGGTTGCAGTGTTGGAAGGCTGGTCTGCAGTGCAGTGGTGGTTAAGAGACATTGAAAGCTCTAGAAGGTCATTGGAGGCAGTACATGGGATTGAATTAATGTAGTCTCATGGGATCCTGGTTAGTTATGAGAATTTTTAATAAATGATGACAGCTAGACTTTCCTGTCTTCCTCGCTTCCTGTCTGCCTGTGTGATTGATCCCTGTTGCACATGTTTCTACCATGATGTGATACTGTCATGGGACCTCACATGTGTGGCATTGTGTGGCACCATGGACTTTCAGCTTCCAACACTGTGAGCTAAGTAAACCCCTTTTCTTTATGTTATTCAGCCTCAGACAGACTGTTGTAACAAAGGAAAATGACTAATATAACATCTAAACCAGGTAAATCCAGGAGTTTAAAACTTTTGTGCCAGAATGTGCAATATATAGGAGTTCCTGTCTAGGTAGGTGGGTACCAACCCAAATTAGGCCCATGCAGTAACTAGACAAGTTTTGTCAAAGTTAATACATTTTATCTGCCTTAAACTTTGTATTCTTGATCACATAATCACTTTCACTAGTGACTTCTTTATAAGTAGTCTAATTCCCTCTGATCCCTAGGTTAGCTTCACTTGAGTGAGCTTTAGGAAGAAAACAGACATTCCTTCTCTTACCCCAGTAAAGCAGTGTATCAAATGATACATGTAGTCTGAGCTGAGTATCATTAGCCTGTGCTTGTCCTGAGAGGCATCCCTTAGCTTGAGAGCCATCTGATTTCCCTTGTGACTGTTGTGAACTGTGCTAGTTTAATGGTTCATGGCTGCACCAATTCAGTATCTTGTTAGCTATGCTGAGAGGAAACGAAATGTTAAAATCAGTCTTAGCAGATTTGGTCAGTGTTCTTTGGTGAAGTGAAAGACTGGTAATGCTTCTGAAATTTGAGCGGGCTGACATTTTCTGTCTGACATCCCGTTTGTTGTGTGGGGGAGTGAGGGACACAGTGATGTGCCTTCCTCATGCATTTTCCATAATGCAAAACTACCAGAACAAATCAATGAAATGAGTTTTCAAGCTCAAGACTGTATCTTGACTAGCTCCCCATTTTTCTGATCAGCTTCTTGTCTAGCTGTTAAATGGCACTTTAGAAGTAGAGGGTCAGCAGTCAAGAATGGGCCTTGCTGTGGTTTCTCCTGAGTTCAGGAGAACAATGGAAGTGTCCCTCTGGAAGAGGTGCAGAGAGCATGTTCACTAGCCCTTGTCTTCTTTGTGGCACTGTTGCAGAAGAGTTTGTGTCCTGGGGAAGGGCTACTTTATGATGGTTCATAAAATGAAGGACGATTAAGTAGAATAAATGACATTAAGGCCTTTTCCAAAGAAGTTTTATAGCTCACTGGTCACATTGTGTGTATGTTTACATCTGCTATAGAATGTGTATCTATTTTCAATGGTTAAAAATTCCAGCAAGCTCCAGCAGCTGTCTCTTACAGTTGTTTGTTTCAGAATCCCCTAAGTTGAAAATAATGCATTGAAACTAGGTACCATCATAAACTGATTGAACTATGACTTAAATACAGTTTATTTCATTATTTACTGCAGCTTGTCTATTCCAAACAGTTGTCCTTAGTGTTTGATATATGATGATATGAAGTGTTCATTAACTTGAAGAAATTAAATATTTCGTTTTTCTTTCACTCATCTGTTCAGTTCAAATGGGGTTTTGGGGGGTTTGATTTGCATTTATATATAAATTAGAAAGTTCGATATTTAGGAATAAAGACTTTGCTTTCCAAATTTGAAATTTGTAAGCTGCCACTTTATGGTCAAATCAGATTACAGGGGCCCATTAATGGAAATTGATAAATGAAATTAACACACTTCATCTCTCTCATCCAGGTAGATTGGAAGCAACATGTGTTTTGATTTTGACTCATTTCTCAAGTGAAGTGACAATTTGTTGATAGATAAAACATAGCGATATTTTAAGCTGCTTTGACATTCTGTAGTTAGAGTATTGTTGGGAACAGAGCCCTGAAATTTGGAGACTTGCAAATGCCTTTATGATTCTTTACTTTCTTTACTTATATAGATGTTTTAAAAAGCAAAAAAAAATCCTCAGGGGTAAAAGCAAAGGAGTTGTCAAGTAGTTTTGAAGTTCAGATTAGCTAGGAGAAAAACATTTTCATTAGAAGTGGAAATATAATTTAATCAATCCCTTTTTGGACTAGTGAATATGGACATAAAATTCTGTGGAGATGGCTATAGTACTCTTAAAGTAATTAATGTTTTTGAATAAAGTAGCTCTGTTGGTGGGTGGAGAACTAAGAGACCCAAATATAGGTGATCTTGTCTTTCAGTACCTTTATACACAGTGGTAAACTGACCTTAGCCCCTGCTACTTCTGCAGGTCACTGTTGAGGTATGGGGGAAGATAGAGTTAATAAAGGCATGGTTCTGGTGCTTCATGGGCTTCATCCAGCAAGTGGCAATGCTAGTAGTGAACAGCGTTGCACACTTAACAAACAGAGATTCTCCCAGCCCAATGAAGTGATTATGGTGAGGAAAAAGTAGAAGAGACACAATAACTTGCTGAAGATCACAGCTTTTAAGAGGGAGAATTAGAATTTGAATTTGGAGAGTCAAGGTTATAGAGCTCAAGCGCCAACTAATTAAAGGTAGACAATTTCCTGGGGATTTTGTGAAGGAGAATTGGGACTGAAGAGAAGGAAAGAACAAAGCTTCTCAGCCTTGTTTAAGCAGATCCATTGAGGATTGGTTGGACTATGGTCTTTACCTGGAAAACTGGCAAGTGCAGGGCATGCAGATTCAATGCTTGCACAAGCCGGGCAGGCACAGTAGGCTGAACCTCCCTGCCTGGCCCTAGTGAGCCAGGAAGCTCATGCTGGGGCATAGCTGTCAGCCGCAGCCAGTGGGAAGGGGAACTCAGGCACGTGGATCTTTGCTAAAGATTCAAGAGTATCTGTGAGCTGTATGAATTTTGTGAGTCCCTAGTGTGCAAATTGAGGACATGTATTTGTTATGGGTTTGGGGAGGATGATTGATAAGATGGACTTTGAAAGTTACATCTGGGCAGGGTGCCCCATAAGAAGGGCAGGGGCTGCCCCTCAGCCCTGCTTGGGTTTGCATCAGTAAGGGAGGTGGTATGGGGTGCTTTTGGAAGACACAGCTAGGCGGAACACAGCTCTGCTCTCCTGAAACCATTTTGCAGCTGCTGAGAGCTGCAGACAGGACTTCTTTCAAAGTTAGTTTCATTTTGATCTGGTTGGTAAGGATTGAACCCAGAGCCTTGCCTTCCACAGAGACAGGTCTTAACTTGTGCATACTGGGCTTGAACTCACAGTCCACTTGCATACTTTCTGATGGAAGTGTATTTCTTGATTACTGATTTGTTAAGTTGGGTGAAGCTCTAGTTACTACCCAGTCATATTTCTCTAAGTTGGTCAATGTGGTGTAAAGCATTGCTAGTATGCAGTTTTAACTTGGTGGACAAGGGTTTGAGTAGATGCTCAACCTTTTCTATGTTATATGTGAGGACAGAGGTCAGGTTCCTTTCATCTGTCTAAATAAACAGTATTATATAGGCAACAGCTCTAGGGCTTCAGGGTATTGATTGCCTGCTTCTTTCTCTTGGAGTTTATGCATTAGTGCAGAGTCATGGAAAAGCTGATATATGAATGTTAGGTTGATTAAAGTGATTAAACACATTTGGAATGAATGGTTGTTTAATGTAGGTGAGTGCATCCTGCAGTGGGAAGTTACAACATTATGGGAACCCTTGAACTGTTAAAGTCACTATTTATTTTTAAAGTATAAACAGCATGATGATGAATAGTATGTTTATCTTTTCTTTTTGTATGGGGCTAGCTTAACAAGACTTACTTTAAAGCAAAGTCTGAGAGGTATAATACATTTTGTAAGGTTTATTTTGCTTTTTTAAATGTTTATGTTATAAACTCACAGGCAGAATAAAAATAGGCCAGTACTCCCTCAAAATGAGATCTTCTTTTACACTGTAGGGGCACTTATTGATGAATACATGGTGTCAGTCATTTCAATTTTTAGGTTGTGGATTCCATACACTACATTTATTATAGTTAAAAAGCTGACTGAATAAAGATATTATGTTAATTCTAGGATATGAATAGGCTTTCATTTCTTTTTTAGGGAAGGGTCTTATTTTTAACTAGCAATTAAAATTGAATTTTTCCTATTTTTGTAGACATACATTATGACAAATTTCTTGAGAGATGTTAAGAACTTTTACAATTTTTAATATTCATAGAGTTGGTATCTGTTATGGCTTGTATCCAGGTGTCTCCCCAAAGCCTCATGTAGTCCTAGGTGGGACTTTTCAGAGGTGGCTGGATCTAGGGTTGTGATGCTGGGAGTAAGTGTGTGATTCTGGGTTTAAGGATGTGATGAAGGGCAGGTAGCCTGTGTGGAATGCAAGGGGCAGAAAGAGAGCTGTGGGTATTGCTTGCATTTGCAGCTTCTGTGGCTGCTGCTTCTCTTTTGCTGCCTTCTGCCTGCTCTGCTGTGTTCCTCTGCCATGCTGCCCTGAGTGAAACCTCTACAAACCATGAGCCAAAATAAACTTTACCTCTCTTAACTATAGGTGTTGCATATTTTGTCTCATCAGTGAGACAAGTAACTAAGACAACATTATAGAATAACGACCTTGCAAATCAGGAGGATACCTGTAATTGGTATTTTCTGTTTCATGAAGCTTAACAATGATTTTGCTATAAGGAAATATACAAGCAGAATAACTGATTTTAAGATGCTTTTGTGGTAAAGTGGATCATAGTGGATCATTTTTTTTCTAAATGCTATAAACTTGCTTGTACAGCTTGTGTTTGGAGAAATATGTAATAAGTTCCGTATTTCTTGAGTAGTTCCATGATTATGAAAGTACTTCTCCTTTTTGTGGGGGGTAAACATGGGCACTAAGACACATAGCACATTTTCATTTCATTTTTGTCATATAGCAGTTTCTTTTCATTTCTGCTTTTGGTTGAAGTTGTTCATGGAAACTAAAATATGAAGTATTTTCTGCAGTGAAATAATTTTTTTCTTACCCTCAGGGTACTACAATTTGATAGAAAGGGAAGCTCATTTGGAGCTTTATTGTTTTCGTTCCTTCTGGCTACAGTTTAATCGGACTCCTTAAATTTTGCTGTCTTTGTAGTGGTGTCTTTGAGATGCATGTGAAGCGAGTGTAGGACATGTCTGAGACTGTGACTGTTAACTAAAATCTCCATTATTGAGTGCATGATTTCACAGTGACATAAGAAGCTAGAAGCTAAAGGATCTCTAAGACATGAACTAAAGCTTTTACTCCTTTATAGAACTAACTTAGCTTTGGTCAGTGAAGTCTTTCTTTTTTGGCAGACAGCTTTGTCTTTGCCAAACCCTGGCAGAAGAAGAGGTAATCCTTTTCTTGGCATCTGTCTTTGGTGCACAGAGACATCAGGAATTACTGTAATTACACCTGGCCCATCTCTATTCCCCCATAATAAAGCACTGATAATACTTTATGGTTTTTAAAGCACTGTTTGCATGTATCCACCCCAACACACATATGCCTGGGTTACTGGATGCAACTCAAGTCAGTAGTAATAGCATTGATCCAGTTGCACATCTGAGGACATTTCTGGAGGGAGGAGGTAGTTGATAGAAGGTCCATCAGCAGAAGAGCTAGCGCAGAAGGCAGGCTGTGGCTGTCTGTGTATAGCTTTGTGCTCAGGAGGAACAGGGAGGGAAAAGCCCTTTCAAGGAGTATTCCAGGGTGTGGCTTGTGGCTTGAGTTGTGGTACTGCCTTTGCTCTCTGATTAGCATTTAGTATGTTATGAATCCAAGAATGTGGCAAATGTTTTGTTGTGGTCTTGTAGTAGTAAATGTTAAAACTATAGCTTCATAATTGGACTGCCAGACTTAGCTGGCCTTGACTAACTACACAGCTGCAACTCAGAGATAATTTGACTCAGCTCTATCTAACCAGCTGCACAATAGCCTGAAAACATATCCCGCTTTGCTAGTCTGTTTCAAGGACTAAAACATATCCCGCTTTGCTAGTCTGTTTCAAGGACTATCAGTGGGGGCACACTAGACCTGACAAGGTCACACTAAATCTTGCTGGCTTGCCTGGCCCTTGACTTCCTCCAGACCTTTCTACCTCATGATGAACGACTCCCTCACCCCCCAATTAAACCTGCCCTGGACACATCTGCCTGACAATGTGTGACGAAATATGTGTACCCAATTATAGACTAACCTGTTATGGACTCTGTAAAATGTATATAAATTCAAAATGTATATAATTTGCTATTTTATTCTTAAGCCAGGGCTGGTGATTTGAACCTCGTTCCTACCAGTCTGCTGCTGTAAATAAAAGTTGCCTTCCATGCTCCACGGTGCAGTGTTTTCCACTCTTTCAGTACATACTCTGCAACAATCTGATACATCTCTCTTTGCCACAATTGGGAACTTGCTAAACTGCAGAATCTCAAGCTGCCCTTCAAATTTAAGGAATCCTATTCTGCATTTTGATAAAGTCTTCAGGTGATTCTTGTATGCATTGAGTCTTGTTGTTGTTTGGGGTGGAGTCTTGCGATGCAGTTCAGACTGGCATTGAACTCACTAGGTAGTCCAGGCTGGCCTGAAACGATTCTCTTGCCTCAATCTCCCAAGGACTGGAATTACAGGCTTGTACCACCACATCTGGCCAAGTGCATGAAGTTTGCAAAGCATGGCTCTAGAATGTGTGTAAGTGCAAGAGTGTATTTCCCTTTCCTTGGGGAAAAATCCAGTTTCATTGAGATACAGTTCACCCATTTAAAGTGACTGATCAGTGATTTCAAGTATATACAGAGATTTGAGCAACCATCACCAGAACCAATTTTGGAAGATTTTTATCAACTGGAAAGAAATTCCATATTCATTAGTAGTCTCACCATTTTTTTCCTTCAGTACTAACCCCACTTCCTGGAAGCCCCTGACCATCACTGATGTACTTCTCCCTCTTTGTGAATTGGACTTACTATTTTGGTGCTTAATGTGTAAATGAAATCATTCAATATGTGGTCCTTGCACCTGAAATTTTTTAACTTACAGCATAATATTTTCAAGGGTTATCCTTGTTCTAGCATGGGCCAGTGCTTTTGTTATTCTCCTTGCTGGTGTCGTGGATCAGGCTGTGTCAGGGTTAAGCTGCTGACCGCAGTACTCTGAAGATAGGATAACTCCACTGCTGACACGGCCAAGGACATTTGACTCTCACTCCAATTCTAGGGCAATGACTCAATGTTAGAGATAAGACAGTTCTCTTCACTGGCAAAATTTACTGCTGAAAAGTCTTGTTCTAGCTTCTCAAGGTCCTGCTCAGTTTCCCATCTTTACCTCAGCCATTCCTTTCATTTTCCTTCATGCCTCACCCAGAATTTGTTTGAAATCCAATAAATATAGGCAATCCAGAGAATTCTTTGTTGTAGCTTCAGGAGATTTCTGACCTTGGGTCCCAGAACCATATTGTCTCTTTTAGTTAAACCTTTGCTGTACACTCATCATAGGAGTTTGGTGGCCCAGTAAAGCCCCTGGTAGTTGGCATTTTACTTACTTTGAGGTTATTCTGAACAGAAGTAAAGGATACTTGGCCCTTGTTTGTAGCCTTAAAAGAGTTTGAGACTTTTTTTTGGTTTGGTAATCATCAACAGGAGCAACTTGTTAGGGTTGCTTGCATTTATGCCATACACTCTAGGATCAGGGAACTGTGTGACATTGAGGGAGAGTATTAATTACTTTTTTCTCAATGGGGCAAAGTACCTGACATCCGTAACTTAAGGAGGAAGTTTGACTTAGGGATTCGTAGAGCTTACTCCGTGGTTGGTTGTCTCCAGGATAGAATCAGTATGGTGGAAGGGCCTGGCAGAGGAATGGTGGGCAAACCTAGGCAGTCAGGAAGAAGGGAGAAAAGGGAGGAGAGGGCACAAAAACATACTGTTCTGGGTCGTGCCCCAGTGACCTGTGTCTTCTGGTAAGTCCCCCTCTCATAGCAGTACACGTAACTGAGCTTGTCACTGGACAACAACACTCCCACAACCCTGTCGCCTTTCAAAGGCCCCACCTCTGAACACAGGACAGCTTAACATTTTGCCTCTGGCCTACAAAATTTTCATGTTCATTTCATTGTTTAAAATGTATTTTGTTTATTTTTAAGAGTAATGAAAAAGTTTTAACATTTTCAGCATTGCTAAAAAGTTTTGAGTTCAAAGCTGCCTCTGAATCCCAAGGCAAACTCTTAGCCATGACCCCATGTAAAAGTTAAGAACAAACTTTAATACTTCCACCACACAATGGCACCAAGTAAATATTTCCATTCCAAGAGGGAGAAATAGAAAGGAGTTATACAAAGGAAGACTGCAAACCGTCAGGGCAACATTAAATCCTATAGCTCTATCCTTAGCCTGTGGGGCAAGTTGTGGTGAGTTGTGAGCCCTGAAGGAGTTGGGTAGCCCTGCCCCTGTGACCTTGCTGGCTGCAGCCTGTGTGTCTGCTCTTTTGGGCTGGTACTGCTTATTACCTTCAGCTTTTCCTCCACAGTACCTTTGACTTTACTTATAGCTGCACATGTTGTGCTCTTAGGGGTGCATTGTCTGACCTCCCAGGTCTTCCTCAAAAATCTGAGAAGCTTCTGTGACTCCACAACTCTTGTGTTCTCTGTGCCTGAAAACCTAGCACTGTATGAACGTGGTGCCAAAGTCTGCTGGTTGTTTCAGCAAGAGCCAGGCCCCTTTGGGCCATGGCAGTAGCAGTCTCTGAGTTCCTAGAAGGCTGAACTTGGAGGTAGATTTTCCTAGGTGGCCCTGAGTGAGCAAGGTGCTCTGGGTGAGGGGGAGTCTCATTTCAATGCAAAGCTTTAAAAAGGAGTTTACCCCTTGTACAGGCTTGAGCCTGCTATGAATGCAACATGACCAATTTTTGTAATGCCCTCAAGCTATCTTTTGTATTGTTCCAGTGTAAAATACTTGCCTTTTGAAAAAATGCCACTAATCTTCTTAGCAGTCATACTCTCCTTGGCCCCAATATTTTAGGCGCTTGCTTTTTGGCCAGATGGTACATTTGCCATTTAATTTGGCTGTGTTTTTTGTTCCTGATTGCATTTTAGGTCTGGTGGAAAGCAATAGCTAGTACCCATGTCACAGCTTGAACATTTGGTTCCCTTGAAATTTACTCTTGCAGGTTAATTAGCATGCTTATTTTAAAGTTAGCCTCATATAGTCTCAGGACATTGACAAGATGTAGGCAAGTTCTTTGTCAGAATGTAACATGAATGGCTAGTAGTCCAAATTAGTCAGGTCCTTATTACTTCAGCCTCATGAGCTTGAACTTTGTTTATTGTGTATACTTTTATTGACATTTTTATCTTCTGCCTTCTGACCAGAATTGTCCGTTCTAAGGTTTCTCTAGCTGGCATCTCCAAACCTTTCCAAACTCAAACTATAAGCCAGTTTCAAAGGCTTTTGAATCACATAGTCATATATAGTCACATCAGTAATCCCATCCTCAGCACCACTTTTCTCTATAAGGTACTTTTTCTTCACTGGAAGGAAACACCCAAAATCTGCAGTATAAGGAGGAGAGGTGTATGTGGCTCACAGTTTCAGAGGGCCTGGCCAGCAGTTGGCTGGCTCCAAGGCAGAGCTCTGGTGGAAGGTGACAGTGGGGGAAGACTGCTTACCCGATTGGAACCAGGAAGCAAGAGAGAAGGGGGAAAAGAAGGACAAGACTGCACCTTTCCAGGCCAGGCCTTAGTGACCTATTTCTTTTAACCACGCCCCACTTGGCACATTTAGTTATAAACTCATCAGTGGATCAATCCCTGATAAATACAACATCCCCAGCATCCAGTCACCTTTTAAAAGTCTAACCACTGAAAGCATGAGGCTTTGGGGGACATTTTAGAACCAACCAGAAAAAGTAATAAGAGCAGTATTAAATACATTCAATGGGAAAAATTAAATGTATTTTCTGCTTTCTTTTCAAGTGAAATTTAGATTACTGAATTTGCAACCACAAGTTTTATAAAAGCAATGGTATGGCATCTATGCTGTGGTGAAAACTGTGCCTACCTTTACAAAATATCCAGCTGATGTTGCTAAAAATTAAAATAACAAAATATTATGTTCGGATAAATAACAGCAATGGCTATATCTTTGGCAAGAAACTACAGGATTTTCCCTCCCCTTAGCAGTCTGTTCCCTGCAATTCTGAATGTTTAGTTATTTCAAGTGCCCCCAGAGGAAGGCAGTTTTCTTTTCTTTGCTGTCCTTGCTGAGCTCTGAGATTTCTGTTAGCCAAATAAAGAAAAAAAATTTTTCCTGTAGATATTGAAAGACCTTTTAACAAATCTGTCTGGCAGAATATCTTACTAAGTGGAGAAAATCATTTGTTTCTTGGGCTGTCCAGTAATCATTCATAATGCATGTAAAATGAGGTGACCAGGAAAAGAATGGTCCACAAGATGGTTTCTGGCTTTCACGAAAGAAGTCATCTTAATGTTTCAGTGTTTTCATGGTTTCACACGGCCATTTGGAACTTATTTGGGTTTTGGCAACATGAAAAGCTGTCCTGTCCCCTTTTCCTCCTTGCTGACTAAGCTCATTTTAGCGCCACTGAATTGCCAGTGCTTCATTTGGCAGGCTGCCTCGTAAACTTAATAAATGAGGACAACGCTGGAGATCTTGTGTGGTCACTTTTTCTAAGGGGTTCTGTGATTCATTTATACTTTTGTCTCCCTTTCCCTCTTTGGTGAGTAGATGGAGTTATTTGGACCTATTTGACAAGGCTCTGGACAAAATGCTATTATCGTTTTTCCACTTTAGAGGCCATGCTTTCTTAAGAGATTTCTTAGGGAAATAAGGTTCTTTATGTAAGTTGACTACTATTTTTATATGTTCTGTAAGGTGTCACTCATCTTAGCAAATTGCCAGCATTCTGGTCTTTCTCAGAGTTCTGACAAAGTTGTCATTGTGCATATGTATATTTGTGTATTTGTTACATATGTGTGTATAATGCTGAAAATGCATGGTGTCTTCAAAGAAAAAGATAAAAATCTTTGCTCTTATTAGACTTAGAAATTTGACTGGGCTGTCCAGATCCCTCTGTTGGAGGAAATAACAAAGATTGGCTTGAGCCCTTATGTCAAGGAAATCAATTTGGCTGGATTTGAGGGAGCAGGAGGGACTGACCCACATAAGATCTGTCAGTATCTTTGGTGGCGTTGGAATTGGAATGTGATAGGTATGTTCTATTATACAGTGAACTCTGGGGAAAAAGCAGGCAACTGGCCTTCAGTGAGAGCCTCGTGTGTACATGAGAGTTAAGTAAACATGAGGCACACATATATTTAGTAGAATAACAACCTTGGGAACTGTGTTTTACTCTTCTTATCATTACTGTTTTCTAAATGGAGATGCTGTGGCTCAGAGAGATTAGGGAAGTTTTCTAAAGTCAAACTGTTAAGGGTTCTGTGGAGGCTGCTGTCCCCAGAGCCAGTGTTCTTTCCTGCCAATGTTGTTTCCTGCTGATGTTTTCTTCTATCTTTGTTTTATCTTTGTTCATACTCTTCTTTGTTCATACTTACCTTTTTTCACATTCATTAAAGAGGAAGTTTGTATCTACAACAGTGATATAGCTGATAGAAACACAAGTAGACATAGAAAAAAATACAAGGTCTTAACAGACTCAAATTTTCTCACACTCAGATGAGAATTCAAGTATTTGGTCTGACTTCTCTGACCTCCAGGGGTGCACAGAGGTGCGAGGTGCTGGTGACACCCTTGGATTGTGAGCATTCTACCCATTGTAGCTGAGAATTCCCTGTCCTCCCTGCTCTTAGATGCTTCTGTCCTTGGCACTCCCAAGGGCTCTGGACATTCTGGCCAAGTGTTGCCTGTTCAGAGGTTCCAAGTGACTGCTAGCAAACCATCCTTGTGTGCTTGGGGCATTGCATGGTGAGTCAGAGGTCACCTTCCTGGTGAGACCCCTAGTAGCTGAGGCTGTGTGGAGATCCGACTCATCTGTTTTGCATGAAGTGTTTTCTGAGACCTTTTACCAGTTCTCAAATAAAACCATATGATTGACAATCTATATTTTCTTTGAATAAATCAAACCTTTAAAATACATGATTTTTTATTTGCCAGTTTGCTCCTTTTTTTATTTTAAAGACAAAAGAATGGAGACATATGAACCAGAATAAGCCATAAACAATACCAAAAATACAAAATTATACAGATTACAGTAGGGAATTAGCGCTGGATGCTGTATTATATAATGTTATCTTCACATTAGTTAACACATAAACATTAAAGGAAATACCAAATTATAGAGAAAATAGTAGGGAATTAGCACTGGATGCTGTACAATATAAAGCCATTTTCACCTCTGTTAATACAAAAACGACTGAGGAAATACAAAATTATAGAGAAAATAGAAGGAAATTAGCTCTGGATGCTGTTCTACGTAATGTTACCTTCACATTTGTTACTCAGTTACACAGATGATGGCCCATTTGATCTTTCAGTTTTTTCCTCCCTCATCTCCATTGTCCTACCACTCAATCAGTCATCTTCCCTGTGATAATAACTGTATTCCTGGGTTTATCTATACCCCTGGACTCTCGCCTTGGGAAGAGATATAGCTGCCTAGGACTATACTATAACATACATGGGTGTATACAAACTGCCATAGTCGGACGTGGAAAAGCACCTATGCTCACAGTGGACTGCCCGGCTCCGTCCTGTCGCTGTGCTATGGGTGGGGGCGGGTCCAGTTCGTGGGGCGCCCTCAGCACAGCCCACAGCAGAGCAGCCGCGGGACCCACAGTGAAGCAGCCACGGGGCCCACAGCGGAGCAGCTGCAGGGCCCACAGCAGAGCAGCCACGGGGCCCACAGCGGAGCAGCTGTGGGGCCCACAATGGAGCAGCCACAGGGCCCACAGCAGAGCAGCTGCAGGGCACGCATCCCTATCAGGGTGCCCTTGGTGACCCATTTGGCTCTGTCCGGTTGCCTCGATGCCAGAGGCCCTTTCTTCTCCTCCTTCCTCCTCCTGATCTCCAGTATTACCATTCCCCACCCCTTGTAGCTGGGCATTGGACGAACTTACGATGCTTGGTAATAATGGCTTGAAATCTTCCTGGCCCGTTCTCACTGTGTTAGTTCAGGGCATGAACTGAGTTTAAAGATTAGTTCTAGAATAGAGTTGGAGGATTTTCTTGGGTCTGCTGAGTATGTTGTTTTTCAGACTCCTGGTCTGCTGCTTTTCGCCTAATTTGTTGCTACGGGTTCATGCAAGGTTCATATGTGCAAGCTGTAAGGAGACCCTCTTGGTGCTCACATTAATAGTTTGGGGTGAGTCCTGAAGCCCGTGGCAACAAGTCCCATTGTTGCCAGGAACAGGCGGTGCTTGCTCAAGCTGCCAAGACTCAAGGTGCTCCCAGAGAGAGTTCAGGGTGGGAGCTGAGTCCCGGCAACCCAGCTCATGCTTCCTGCCTGATACTAGAGTGAGAAGGGCGTGGAGCCACGCGATCCACCTCCATCTGCATCTCCCTCCCGTTGCAGTGCTGGAGCCCCCGTCCGCTCCTCGGCCGGATCCCTGGGAGCTGCTGTGGCTCGCTGCCGAGGTTCCCTGCTGCTCCCTGCTGGTAGCGGCTCACCCAGTGGAGAGGCAGGGGGTCACCGCCTCGAGGCAGGCACAGAGCCGGGTGTGGTGGGCTGTGTACCAGTTGCATTGATTCTCTCCAGGCGCTGATTAGGAAGGTTGCCACAGGGTGGGGACTCTGCCCCGTGACTGTTGTAACTTCTCATTCTCACACTGGGTTCAACAACTGCTCCCGACAGCCATTGCCTTTTTCCTGGCTGCGCCCTCCCCTCTCCAGCCCTGGACCAGCTCTCGGAACTCCACTCTTCCCTGGCCGAGTCAAGAGGCTTCCATGAGCGTGGGTCTCTGAAGCTGAAGCTGAGAACGCTGGAACGAGGGTGTGGGACAAGAGTGTGTTTGGAGCAGTGATTTCCTCCTCCTCCTCTCCCTCCACCTGTGCCATGGCAGATCTCCGTTGCTTTCCTCCAGAAGAGGTTTTGCTTAGTCTTCAATTCCCATTTCAGATCTTTCCTGAGTTCAGGATACCCACTTCTTTCCTTTCTGTCTCACATGTTGCTATATTCCTATATTCCTTTGTCTGAGTGGTATTCCTCCGGCAGGTTCTCTTTCTGCTGCCTACTCGCTCGCCATCTTGAAGTCCTCTCAAAATTTATTTAGGTATTTGTTTCTTTCTAATGAATTGACCATTACATTTCTAAAGTTCTGAAATGGCCAACAAACCATAGAAAGATACCACTTTAGGCTCCTGCTTGAAACCAACAGCTACAGAAAACTGCTGGCCTTGATTCAGGGCCATTTCCTCATTTTTTAAGTTTCCCTATTAGTGCATCCTCATCATGAAAAACCTAAATAAAATCACCTATACCACACTGCTCTATTACAGAGATTTTTTTATTAAGATAATCTTATATTTCTTTTCCATTAAAAATTTAATGCTAATCCTACAGAATTCAGTCCAATGGCAGTGTAATTACTTATATCAGTTGATAATTTGCTATAGTAATTTAAAAAATAGCATTGCATTGTTTTAATTCTCTACTACATGGAATATGAAAATTGAAATGCTCCGTGGCAGGATGTTAGGAGATGTTAGGACAAACATGATTCTGAAAAAAGTGACCTGCTTCTTTCAGGCCCCCTGTTGAATGAGGCTCTTGATCAGTAGTAGAATTATCCCCCTCTTCCAGTTATGCTATGTTAGTCTTAATGTTTTACAGAAAATACATTTACTAATCTCTTTTGTGCCTATCTATACTATGTGATGCAGCGGATGAAGCAGGTAGGTTCCTAGGAAAAAGATAAATTAGGAAACGTTTATATTTCCTTTTTAAAAGGACTTATGTTATAGCTCAGTGGTGGAACATATTCTTAGCATAGATAAGGCCCTGAGTCCAATTCTCAGCACCAGAAACAAAGAGGAGAACAAAAAGCAAAAGCCAACAACAAAACAGAAAGAAAGCTAGAGTTAGTGAGGAGGTGTGACGGTGTGCAATGTACTCAGTGCTTCATGACCCATTTTTAAGAAAGTAGCAGCTGCATTTTGTTCCACTGGGAGGAAAGTACAACATACGGCTTTTGACCTCGTTTTCCACTTTGCCCAACAAAAGTTTTGCTTTCTGACCTTTAATGTTTATAATTTCCCATAGCTCATGTCCCTATTTTGTGTAATATTTGTGAGATTATTAATTTCTTCATGTAGATCCATGGTATCTGGCATCTTTTGATTATTCCCAAATGTAAATTTTGGGCAAACTAGAATCAGGTTATTTTTCTGTTTGTTGTTTTGACATTTTCTGCACTTATAGACATTTCCTTATACTCTTTTAATGAATATGCTTTATAAATTGTTTTGAAAGTTTATTATTTCAGTTTGTTTATTAGCCTGGTTACTTGCCAGAGTGACACATTAAAAAAATTTTGTCCACCCATCTGCTTCTTCCTATAATCTTCCCAAACAGTCATCAGCTGAGAGAATCACAGCATGCAAATAGGCCATCTGCAGTGTCCAAGGGGAAGGATGGCTTCCAGTTCTTAGGCAGGAATCTGCCAGGGTCCAGGGAGCAGTTTCACTTGCATTCATGAGATGGGAGGATTTCCTAAGAACTGGTGTGACCGAAACGTTCCTTGGTAATCTGGACCCTGGAGCTGGCCTAGGCTGCACGGAAGTGACAAAGCTCTCTCCAGACTCAGCCCTACTGGTGATGTACCTGTATTCCATCAAGATGACCTTAAGGTTATTAGAATACATGTGCAAAGACAAGAGCAAACGATATCAAGTAAGAATGTGGAAGAACATTAGTGGATATGTGTGATACATCAGGTGTTCTGATGCAGCCCTAAGCCTTTGTTACCCTGAGAAAGTAGGCTGGCGAGTGTTCTCTGTGTCCTGAATGTGAGGAGGAAGAAAAGAGATAGTCTCATGAGCCTGACCTGCTGCTGGTGAGAAAATGAGAGACGTGAGAGTGAGAAATGAGGTCAGTTTCTGATGGAGTTAGGAGGCCTTCAGCCAGCTCTGTCTCTCTGTCCCCAGACCTTGAAGCTGTGCCCTGTAGTGAGGCTCTGTCTGTGAATGAGATTCTACGCAGGGTAGTGCATAGGCTGAGAACAGGTGGCCCACCAATTTTAAGGAATAAGTTGAAGAGTTTTGCTTGTGAAAGTGAGAGGGAAAGTAGATATTTCAAAAGAGAATGTCCTAGAAACTAAGACTTGGCAATATTTCAGAAAGAATGTAATTAGAATGAGAGCACATGTGTTTTTTGAAAAATTTATTTGAAAGTAATTTTAAACTTCCAAAAAAAGATAAAAGAGTGCTTGTGTCCCCTTAGATTTAAATTTAACTCTTTTCCTTTACCATCCTCCCTCCCTCCTCCCCCTCTCGTCCTCCACAGGTGCACATGCATGTGCACAAACATGACAGTATTTTTAAGAACTATTTTGAGTATTTGTTAGTAGATTATGGCCCATTTCCTCTAAGTACTGAATTATTTACGAAGAATTGGGGATACTCTTTTTTCTAACCACATCACTTTTATTAGTTTTAGTAAATTATGTTTACTGAATGTTTTACAATTTCTAAATTCATATTCTAACTTGACCTATTAATTCAGTAATGTCTTTTGTAACATTTTCTCCTTTTGTAAAGTCTGTGGTCAGGCATTTCATTGTACTTCATTGGCTCATTTCTTTTAAACACTTCCACAGCCTTGCTTTACCTTTTATGATAGTGACAAATTATAAAAATGCTTTCCTTACCTAATACTATAATGGCCTTCAGTTTGAGCTTGTTGAATATTTCCTTATGAGTATATTCAGGCTGTGCAGGCTAAGTTAGAGCATTTCAGAGGTAATATTGTGTCCATGCAGTTCCACACACAGGTGCATAATGACCATTGGTGCGGATGGCTTTGATAACTCCATCAAGATGTTCCGTGCCTCAGCTGTATAATCACATTCTTTTCCTTTTTTGTTTAGTTATTTTTGTTTTTAAAATTTATTTGCTACAAAATCTTAAATACTAAAGCTAAAAACATAAATTCAGGTCAGGTCAGGCTCTATTAAAATACTCACATGCCCTTTTGTGTTTTCCTTCTTTTTAAATAAATAATCTATTGAGAGACACTTTAAAATAGTTCAGATATCTCACTTCTCATTAAAATCAGTGCAGGATTTAGCATTCACCGATGATTGTACTGAATCTAATCTTCACTATGATGGATGCACCACCACGATTTTCCCTTTCGGTATAATCCCCATGTTTGCCAGTTGTTAAGGTGCTTTGTTCCTGTTTATTATTGGCATGGATTCATAAATTCACATTTTCCATTGGTTTATAATTCACTGCTGTACTCATCTCTGTCCATGTGGCTTGTTCCATTTTTTAAAAAGCTTTTTATGTTCTGGTATGACAGGGTATTCCAGGATATTCTTGGATACACTGTATCTCAGCAGTACTGGAATCAGCTATGTCTTTGAGGAACTTGGATTCTTTTCAGTGGAGCAAGCTGGAGACTATAAGGTCTGTGCTTTCAGTGAGGCTTAGTACCCCTAAAGTGTGAGGTTGGACTGGAAAATCTCCATTTCTTGCTTGTTGCTTTAACTCTAAAAGGCAAATTCGATTTGCAGTTGTTAATACATATTCGGACTGATTTCTGAGTTGGAGATGGTTCACAGTTTTAATTTGTGACCCTGGGCTGTAGAGTTGACATGACAGATAGTGTCCCTTTTCCTCAGGCCATCCTCTGCATCTCTTCTGGCTCTGTAGTCTTCTGTAACGTTAGGTCTTATGTGTGTGGGAGGGTAGTGAGGGGAGATACTTCTCAGCCCTTCATGGAAACAGTGCACGGAGGCCGGGACTGGTGGACTCAGTCTAGGGCCCATCTTGCTCTGCTCGGGGGTGAGGAGGACAGCGGCTGTGGGGCTGTGGCAGCAAACGGCCCCAGTTTTACGCATCGCCTCCCGCATGCCCCCCCCGCCTGCCATTTACGTGGTGGCATCTGACGTTTCCTTACCAGTTTGTCACTATCTAAAATATGTTCATGCATTTCCCTTGAGATCCTCTCAACAACAGTCTTGGGTAATAATTGAGAAAATGTGAATTCCATTTTATATGTGAGGAAATGAAGCAGAAAGCACCACTTTTCCCCAGAAGGGAAGCAGCCAGTCAGTGTCCATCCCAGTTCATCTCAGCTCTTCTGTTTCTTATCTTGGGATGCTGTTTATGTGGTCTTTGGCACTGAAAGACTGAAGAAGGTAACTAAGCCTCTACAAGTGTCCTAGGTTCAGCGGTTGACTGATGTGGGCGCTGCGGGGTATTTATTCTTTATTCAGACTCCGTTCTGTCTTTTTCAAAGCAGAGGTCGAGGTCCCTGTGTGTCCTTATGGGAAGCCTGCCCTGCGACAGGTTTTATGAATTCTAGGGTTTCCCCAGGGTAAGAATAGAAAATGGCAGAGACCTCAGTGCCATATCTGAGGTTGACGAAGCAGAGCAAGAAAGGGGGTTACCTGTTCGTGTCTTCCCCATTCGACCTCCTTTACCGTAGGAGGGCTCCCTCACAGGGACAGGATGGTATCCACTGTGTTATCTGGTTATGGTTTTCAGAGGGAGGCGCTGGCCACAGAAGATGGCAGATGGAGCCCACGGGAGCCCATGTTTGTGTTCTCTGCAGGCACAGGCCTGGGATGCATTCTGACGTTTACTGTCTACTGAGCACCTGTTTCTTCCTTCCTCCCTCCCTCTCTTTCCCCTCCCCCCCTCCCTCCCTCCCTTTCTGCCTTCCTTCCCCTTCACATGTCAAGGGATTCCTAGCCCATGTGATAGCTCCAGCCTGATGTCATCATGAGATTGGTTGCAGTGCTGCCCAGGAGGATCTTTGTGAGGAGTGGTTGAAGAGATGCTCTGAGGTTAGCAAACCCCACAGCAGCCCCTCGCTGAGGCTCAGGAAGTCTGAGGCACAGCGTCAGACAGACCCTCACTGGGCTGTGTTCTCTGCTCTTATGCTTACTGCTTCATGTTTGTTTTGGTTGTTTCCTTAAAGGCTTCACTCTTATGAATTCTTTAGACAACAGTAATGATTTTTGTTATTTAAAGAGGAAAACAGTGGCGATCTCGCACACTTACTTTGAGGCACATGCCAGCTAAGCTTTGCCGGTGGACTGAAGGCTACTTACTCAGGAATTACCAGGGAGTCCCTTGTTATCCTGGAATTAAGTGCAAAATACTGTATTCTGCATGAATGCATTTTTCTGAGAAAAGGCCTCTATACTTTCTACAGATTCTCAGGCGTTTGACAATCTTTCCCCCACAGCACAGCCTCCAATACATCCTCTCTACCTTCCTTTGGGGAATTAGCTTTGCCTCCCATATTATAAAGGTTTCTGAGCCATTTAATTTATGAAAGAGTTAAGGGAGAAGAGGTCTTGACAGTAGCCCTTAATTACTGTAAAATTTTGAGACCTCTGTGCTGTGCCCCAGCTTCTCTGCTTTAGCTTCCACTTTGTGTCAGGGCCTGGAGTATGTTTCATATATACCTTTCCTTATCTCATTCTCACAAATATCCTGTAATGTAGGTATTAAAAGCTTAATAATATTTAAGTTATTAAATAGAAGAACATGCACAACAGCAAAGTCTTCTAGATTCTGAAAGCAAGTGTTCTTTTAGTGCACTCAAGGAACAAAAACATCAGCTGTCATTTTTCATGCATTCACCAGCAAGATCTTCTGTTCCCTGTTGATCGTGCTGGAGTTCTGTAATCACCCACAAGCATAGATGGTGCTCAGGGCCTTATTTGGCTCATCTTCAAGAGGGCAGAGAACTAGCTTGCTCTGTGGGGGTTAGTGGTACAGCTCTCAAAAGGGGCTCAGTCTTTGACTCCTCTGCTCGATTCTTCATTCCTGGCCTTCCTCAGAGCTCTTCTAGACTGAGGGACTGAACATGGCTTTCTTACCTATATAGGTTCAACTGGAGAAAGAATACTGTAAAAACAAAGTGTTAGCAAGCAGACCCTACTTGTTACCTGACTTTAATTAATCACAATTACAAGATGTTTCAAATGTTATCACGAAAAATTTTATTTTTAGTTTTGAGAATGTAATTGCATATAATGCTATGAATATCATAATTAAAAGATAAAGTGTGATGTCTGTGTTCCAGCGGTGTTTGTGAAGGTATTTGTCGTAATCCCACCCCAGCCTCGTTTCTTCGTGGTAACTGTGTAAACAAAGGATAACGCCCAGGTGATCCTCCTGTGGAGGAGGCTCCAGATGGCACTAGCAGGAGACACCTGCGTACATGGGGCTGCATAGCTCTCTGTGTGTATGAACTGTGAGGTTTCACTTTTACTGCTCTAAATGACTCAAAGGTGTAACAGTGGTCTGGTTTGGTTTTAGCCTCCCCCTCCTGTATTTTAACTGGTTCACTGCTCTCATTTCTTATTTTTCTCCTGCTATTGCACAGGGTGGTTGTGAAGATGAATATAGAAGAGACTTAAGAGCCTTAAGTTATTTTTGGTCAAAGAAGCAATATCCCATTGAGGTAGCATTTTGCAGTATAAAGCCAAAATTCCTGAATAGCTGAGAACTTACTGTGTAAGTTACCCTCCCCTGAGACTCACTTTTCTCTTTTGAACATGCTTATAACGTTCAGAGTAATAGGTTACATTTAAAGTGAGCCAACTTGATGAAGTATTTAGCATTTTTCCTGGCACACAGGTATTTTAGGAGTGTGAAGTTCTTCTTCTGGCTCCCTCACCTCCCTAAATGCATCCAATTTAAACAAGATCATTTGGTTGGTAGGCCAGTTCCAAGCTTAAATGGATCTCCAGTTTTGGAGATGCCAGATAACTTTAGTTTAGAATACGCACACATTTATTTGTGAAAGCATGCAGAACTCTAGGTCCCACCTGTGATGCAGCTTGCCTTGGTGACTCCAAACATTTTGACTGACATGATGATCTTTAGGTGAGAAAAGATACAGTAACAACATAGATTTTGTGCTGGAAACCCTAAGTAGCTGACTTGGAAGCTTCCTCTTGTCCATTGATAGGTAGCTTCCTCTTTCCCTGCTCCTCCTCGCCTCTTCTTTCTGCTGTCTTTTCCCTCCCTCCCCTCTCCTGCCTCCATAGCTTTTGTTTCAAGTAAAAAGTTCTGGGTAGCCTTGTCCAGCTCAAGGGGGAACTGGGTGTTGGGCACTAGTTACTAGTGGGTGAAATCCTGCCAGCTGCCCTTTTGAAGATCTTCAGAGTGAAACGAAGCTTTGTATAGGTTGCCAGCTAAGAATTGATCTCACATCCAATTCCACCAGAGAAGTTTTAGTATTTTTAGAAGTAACACTTACTCTAGCATAGCATATGGTGATATGTAATACCAACTGCTTATAAAATTCATGTTTTAATTAATTTCTAGAAAATGAAATTGCCTTTTTTCCCCCAATGCCTTCTGTCCATCAAGCTGGATGAAGCTTCATCAAAGTTCAGTATGAGGCCTTGTAGAGGACTCAGAAAAGAATTAGGACGTTAACCTTCAGGCTGTGAAAACTGCATCCTGTGTGGAGAGCTGGAGTCAGGGTGCCTGCGCTGTAGCTTCACTTCTGCCCTCTGTGATACGTGTGATCTGGTTCTCCAGTTGTGCAGTTACTAAGCAACAGGGTTGTGTGACATCTAAAATTCTCTCATGTTTCAATAAATTATCATAAGAACTTCATGATAAAAATGAAATACAGTGTTTGTAAGTCTGTATCCTGAACTTGGATGAGATCTACTAGCTGTGGATCTACCAGCCATGTAGTGTAGGTAATTATGAAGGGTAGTTTGGGGAAAATGAAATTTAAAAAAGCAGCATGGTTTTTGGCAGCCCCGTCTACATGCTCGCCATGTTCAGTGGATCCCCTTTTTTATATTCAGAGAGCACTTTTAGCTAGGTCTAAGCCTATTTCTTTCCTGTTTATCTTTTAACTTTTCATCAATGTTCTGAGATCCACCTCTTGCGTCTACTTCTGTCCAGGTATCCCAACTACCTAGTATGGATTTTCTAGAAGTGCTTGAGGAAAGCGCAGATTTCTGGTTCATATCCCATTCATAATGGAGCCCAGTCTCGGAGTAAGAGATAAAAATCCTCATTTTTCACAAGCTTCCCAAATAACTCTGAAATTTAAACTGGCTGCAGAATCACTATTTGGAATTAGGGCTACACTTTTGAGTGTGTTCTCAGAATCTAACGTGTAATTGAATTTCAGTTAATTTTTGGAGTAAATGAAGTAGTGCATGAGTGAATGAATTTGTGGTATTGGATAGCTATAAAATACTTTCATTAGCCTACGTATAATGAAGCCTTTGAAATATTCAGTGAGTGATTGAAGGAGTAATGGTGATAATAAGGGGATACAAGTAACTTTTTCTTTCTTAGATTTCTAGCGTACCGTTTCATTTCATAACACTGTTCCAAACCATTATATGTGGGTTATACTGTTAGTATTAATTTGTAATGCTGGAGGCCAAACCCCAGTGTCAGGCGTGTGCTCCACCGCCGAGCTGCACCCGCGGTGCTGTACTGAGTGGGTGCTGCACGGCCCGTGCACAGGTGTCTACCCCCACCTTGCATTTGCCACGGTGTCATCCTTACGAGAGGCTTCGATGACAGCGTTGTGTAGAGAGTGTCCATGTCCGGGGGCCAGCAAGTGGACTGACTGGGGAGGACAGAAGATAATAGGGGGGTGAAAAGCAAAAGTTACATGCTCTGATGTCTTGCTTTTATTATTGCTTTAAGACCTTTGTGACTGTTATTTTATATCAGTAGGCCAGGAGGCTAGGAAAGACCAAAGATGCAGTGACTAAATAAATTACTTTTCATTAACAGTTATTATGGAACTGAAATGTTTCCTCAGTTTATTGTATGGTGATGTAGCCATAGGAGCTTCCAGATCCCCTTTGGGAGATGAGATACAAGACCTAGTCCTGGCCTGCTGTTTTACGGGCATGGTGGGGCTGAGCCAGTGATAATTCCTTCAGTACATGGTCTTTCTTGCATTATGATTGTAGGAGCATAGTACACAATTTTTTTTAGGAACTTTGTTAATCAGCATGTAGATCCAATCATAATGATAAGAATACAGTGAAGTAACAGCTGATTCATACATGGTCTTTGATAGCATTAACACATGTGCATACCTGTTGCTTAGTGCTATAATTTTGAGTTCTGGTACATAGATGGTAATTCTGTGGAGGGACTGTGAAGGGAAGAATTGACTGCTCTGTGGCCTTAAACTCTAGACACTATTCTCTTAATCAAACAAGCAAAAAACTGTGAAACACTCGAACAGTGGCCAGTGATGTACTCAGAGCGTTCTTCACTTTTATCACATTTCTTCCAATCAACTTTGTGTTTGAAAATAGAAGAAAAAGAAGCAATTTCTAGCAATTCATTTTTTATAGAAAGCAAGACATATACTATCTAGTTCCCTACCTTTTAGAATACAAAACAACTGCTTCACACAGTCAGTATTTATAGTATTGCTAGCATGAATTACTTTTCAAAATCTTTTGGATATCAATTTTCTCATCTCTAAAATGAATATTACTACAAATTGATTTCTGAGGCCTTTTCCAGCTCTAATAAAATCTGTATAAGAGGTTATATTTTCCAAGTGATAATCAGAATTTAATGGAGATTATGCTTCTAATATGTTCAATTTCTTTTCCTTTAGGTAATTAGGAATTACCTTCCTAATTTCATAGTTTTCTCAGTTTTCCCATCTGTGTCACTCTCCTGCTTTTCCTAGATTTATTGCAAATGTATTCTGTGGTTTGATTTATTGTAGAAGGACTCAGAGTCCTGTGCTGAGCTTGGATTTAGATAAGTTACCTGTATTTCAAGGTTAGACTAACTGTAGTTTCAGATTCCTTGAGATTTGCCAGTGTTGGATTTCTATGCTGCATCACTCCTTGCACGTTGCTACCAGTGCCTCTCAGCTTTCAATGAAACAAAGGTGACTGTGGTCAGAGACAGTGCCTGCCTGTTCACCGCAGCAGAGAGAGAGTAGGAGTCTGTGTGCACGTGGCCTCTGGAGCCTGGGCCACAGTGTATTTCTGCTTTGTCATGGATGGCTGGGATAACCTGGAGGAGGTTGCTGACTGTGTCTGTACCTCCTTTAACTCGTCTGAAAGATGAGAAGGTTGTACTAGATAAGCATTAAAATAGTCTAATACTGACCACTTAATGTTACTGAAGCATCTTTTAAAATGTCAAATAAATTATGCTGACTGTACTTTGATTGTAACACAAACCTATGCACTAATGTGGTAAAAATTGCTAATCCAATTATGGTATAGAATATATCAGTAATTCTACATTGAGTCTATAAGTTGGTACGTGGAGGTATAGGAATAAATACTAGATTGAACTCTTTGTACATTTTTTGAAACTTAAAAAGTTTGTTTTAATTTGAATTGATATTCTGTAGACCTTACACATATTACAAGCTTCTAGTTTTTTTTTTCTCAAAATAAGCTTTTTGAACTCCCAATCCACAGCCGCAGGAGACTGAATTGGGAAGGTGTAGTGTATTTGGCTTATTGGTAGATGGTGTCTATTTCTTGCTTACATGCTTATATTTTCATTTTTTAAATTGACCTGAAAGATGTCAATACTTTGCCGTAATTTTGAAATTGATCTGATAGTACCTCTGTGGGTATGTTAAAACTGTAATTTTCTTGGCAGAAGCATTTTATTTTTAGGGCTGGGCTGCTTCGCAGGGTTGCTTCTGGAAAGGTTTTAGTAGACCTGGAAGGCTTTCTTAGCCATGTACAATACAATGCAATATAATCTCTGTAAATTTATGGAGAAATTTAATAAAAGGATTAGTATAACATATAATTGAATGTTTTCACTTAAAGGAGTAAGATGTCTTTAAATACCTCAGTCAAGCAGCGAATTTTGAGCATCAGTTAAATGCTGGGGACTGTTTTGGCACTAGGAATTACAGAACCAAGCAATACAGACATACTCTTTGGCCCATGGTGTTTGTAGTGGGTCCTGTTGGAAAAGGATAAGCATCTTCATGCTAGGGTGTGGGGGAAGTGTCAGTGGAGAGACATAAATACGCAGAAAGTACTGATTTGAAGCCTCTAGTTAGAATAAAGTGGAAGAAGAAAGGGGCCAGGAAATGGATACCTGACCTGAGTCAGGAGACCTGAGTGTGAATGGCTTCTTCATCTGTGGGAGCTCAGTTTGGTTCAGCCACCTGAGTGCCTGAAATGGGTCCAGCACCTGTGTGCTGCCCCACAGACCATGTCAGCAGGTGGCGGAGACAGACAGTTACTAGGGAAGGTCAGGGTGCTGCACCCACTCAGCGGAGGGGCCCCTTGGGATGGATGTCAAAGTCAGCTCTGATGCCTGCTTGGTTACTTTTTTCTTGTTGCTGAGACAAAATATCCAACACTCAAAATTAAGGAAAGAAAGGTTTATCTAGCTCATGGTGTGTGAATGTTTCAGTCCATAATAAGTTGGCTTCAAGGTAGGGTGGTATGGCCCAGAGGCAGTAGTTCACGGAGGCAGAAGACAGCAGAAGCAAAAAGAGCAAAGAGGGGAGAGCAAGCCTCTTTGCCTCCCTTATGTTGTAAGCAGGCTGCCCAACCTTCCATGGGTGTAGCCCTCACACCATTTCCATGCTCTCCTCGGGCACAGGCTCAGGATGTTTACAGAGTGAGCCCCCCCCCCCCGGCCCCCTGCTGAGTCACTGAGTTACGGCTTCTAAACTTTTCGGTTCTCAAGTTGACACAGTGTATCAGCCATTACAATGCTTGTGGGGGTGTGGGAACATTAAGAAAAATGAGGGGACCCCTTAAGGCACTTAAAAGATTCACAGGTTGCTATAGATAAAAGAGAATATCACAAACAACTTACCTGACCTGACATTCCCAGCATTTTAACCCACATCAAAACTCTTGTCTTTACAAACGCTATTATATTATACTTTTGAGTTAAACAATTTGTATGAGTAAACTTTATGATACACATTCGTTACAGAAAAACACCATACATCCTGACTTTTTAATGCAAATAGTTATGCTTGTGTCCACTGAATTGGCATTTAGTTCCATACCCTTAACATAGTTTTTTTTAAAGCCACAATCAAAATTAAGTCCATTGTCTCTATTTATTATAATAGTTTCCTGCACTGCTTTTCCTGAGTGGTTTTGTTTATAGTTTTAATTTTATAATTATTCTAGTATATTGGACCCTGGAACAGAATGGAGGTAGGTCTTCAATTTCTTTTTTTTTTTTTTTTTTTTTTTTCCGGTACTGGGGATCGAATTCAGGACCCTGCGCTTGCTAGGCAAGCGCTTATTCCACTGAGCTATATCCCCAGCCCAGGTCTTCAATTTCATCTGTTCTTAGTGCTAAGTGCTTTTTCTTTTTGCTACTGAGAATACTGTACTTGCTCTAACACACTAATTACCTGCATGCAATAGAGTTAGAAAGGTGAACTTAGTGAAGAGAGTATTTGTTGCTAAATGGTCTTTTTGTAGTAGGCTGGTTTTCTAGAAAGAACTGAAGTTGTTGGGTAGAGCTTGGAATGAATTGTGTCACTTAGGTTTGATGGCTTTGATCATTAGAATAAATGTTTAATTCAGATTATATTTTTTCCTAACAGTTTGAGGACCCATGACAACATCAATCACTTATTTTGTTAATGAGGAGTAGTGCTTGTGTGAAGTGCCCCTGATAGGTGGACCCTAGGAGGGGCCCGTCAGATTCAGGTTCCCACTCTGTCTATATAGACAATGAAATAGTACAAACAGGTTTTTTTGGGAAACACAAGTTGGTTGGAGTCCAGTTCTGTTTCTTTAGTATCATGTGCCTTCAGGTAAATGTTTTGTCCTTTTTGAGCCTTACCTTCCTTATCAGGTAAAGTGAAATAATAACTTCAGAAGTTTTTATTAATGTGTTTAAACCTCAGTCATATTACTAATATAATTGACGAAGTACTGGATTTATATTCCTCCTTCAAACTTGCCTTTTGTTCTAAAACATTGATATTATAGGACATTTTCCAAGATGTCCCAGTGTTGAGTTTTCTCCTTTCCTAGGACTTTTTTCAAGTCTGTATCAAACTAATTGTGATACTGGATGTTAACTTGTTATACAAATTATAATATTGTTATACAATATTTGTATAATTCATTATACACATATTTGTTAGGTTTCTGCTACATTCCAATCATGGGCTAAGACCTAAGATATAGAAATCAACAAAACATACAAAGTTTCTAACCTAATAAGGCCTCTTAGATATGGTAGAGACAGACCAAAAAAAGTCAAAAAGTAAATGAAAGCCTTTTCAACTGTGAAGAATGGTATACCAAAAAAAAATAGTTGAAGTGATGATAAACCATTTTGGATAGAGTAGTGAGATAGTGTCCTTCTGAAAAATAATATGCACACCAAACAAGGGCCACTATGCCCACGGTCTCAGCCTAGAACCCCACCAGCCTCAGGGTGGTCACCTCTCTGTAAACCAACATCACCAGGTGGGTGTCACCCTTTCCCAGTAGGGCTGTCCTTGTAAGCCATCCCTTCCTATCAGTCTGCAGGCCTTCCCTCCAGAGTAGGGGTTCCAGGTTCTCTCCATTTCTCTGATTCTCAAACATATATGGATATGAGAATCATTAGGGATTTATTGAGATCAGTTAAGCTTGAGATGTTTCATTTCTAGCAAGTTCTCACATAAGGGAACTTGATGCTCCTGGTCTAAGAAGTAGATTTTGAGGACCACTAATGGCTTTGCTCTCAGACCAGTAAGATTATGTCTATCATCTATTTTTATGTATCTTTAAAATAAATATTGGAGAACTGACAATTACATAAGTGCTATTTATATGACACATATCCTAAGTTCTATGTACATTATATCATTAATATTTGTAATATGCTTTGTGGCAGGTATTAATATTTTTCTCTGTTGCCAGTGAGGAAATGGCAGCACAGAGAAGTTAAATGATTTCAAGGTTACTAAGCAAGGAGGTGGTAGAGCTGGGATTTAAAAAGGGACAGTTTAGCCCCTGAGTCTGTATTCTTAACCACTAAGCTAAAACATAAGTAGCAATAATACCTTACTCCTTGGGTTTTTAAATTGATGATTATGTGAGTTAAACTATGGACTCCTTGCCTTATTTTTGCCTTACTGAGGTCTCTATCTTTGTATTTCATATATCAGATGTACCAGTTACTAATCTACCAGTTACTAACATCTTTGGTTCTTTTCGTTTCGTTTCGTTTCTTTTTTCTTTTCTCCTTCCTTCCTTCCTTCCTTCCTTCCTTCCTTCCTTCCTTCCTTCCTTCCTTCCCTCCCTCCCTCCCTCCCTCCCTCCCTCTCTCTTTCTTTCAGGAGAGTAGTAAAAGAAAGAAAAAAGAAAAGAAGAACAATAGCAGCATACCAACATGGCAAACACAAACAAAACAAAGCTAGAACATTAAAAGTGATACTGGCTTTCAAAACAAAATGATAGCAATTAACAGTGGTTGTTATATTACATATTGTTATCTTCAGCTATGTTGCTCATATTACCAGATATAAGAATGGAAGATTGTTCAAACCATTAAAGAGAATAAATAATTATTAAACATTAGAGATAATACAATGTGTCACTAGACAAGATGGTAGGAATTCACCAGTGGTTGTTCCATTGCATATTGTTATCTTCACATCAGTTGCTCAGATTATCATATATATATAAGCGTGAAAAATTGGTCAGAACATACAAATTTTAAGCAGTAATTGTTCCTTTCAATATACCATCAGACATCAGCAGTACAGTTATCCTAGCTATATGTGTGTATGTATGTATGTGTATATATACATACTTTTTTTTGCCTTCCTTTCTTTTTTCTTCTTTCCCTCATCCCAGTTGTTCCTTCCTTTGAGCAATTTCTTTTCCTTTTGTATAGTCTATTGTACATTTTGAGTTTTACTTACTCTTTCAGGTTCCTACACCAGGGAGACAATACGATGTTTACACGTGGGCCTGATTTATTTCACTTATGAGTACGATCTCTTGTTGCATCCATTTACCTACAAAAGCCTCAAGTTTATTTTTTTATAGTTTCACGATACTCCATTTTATAAAAATACCACATGTTTCTTATCCATTCCTCAGTTGATGTGCATTTGGGTTGTCTCCAAGATATAGCTATAACAAATTGTACTGCTATAAACATTGGTGCACATATGTCGCTGTGGTGTGATGTTTTTAATTCTTCTGTGAAAATAGCTGGGTTAAGTGGGACTTCCTAGTTTTGTGAGGAATCTCTACACTGATTTCCGTAGTGGTTTCACCAGTCTACACTCCCACCAGCAGTGGAGTAGGGTTCCTTTTCCCCAACATTCTTTCCAGCATGTGTTACTGTTTGATTTCTTGATGATAGCCATTCTTTCTGGGGTGAGATGGACTCTCAGTGTTGTTTTAATTTGCATTTATCAAGTGACTAAGGATGGTGAACATTTTTTCATGTATTTATTTATCATTAGTATTTTACCGAGAAGTGTGTATTCATCTCAGATGCCCATGTTTGGATTGGGTCTTTAAATTTTGGGGGCCTTATTTTTCTTAATTCTTTATATGTTCTAGATAGAAGCCCTTTGTCTGAGGGACAGTTGACTAAAATTTTTTCCCAAGTGTGGGTTTTCTTTTACTCTGTTGATTTCTTTTGATATGCAAAAATTTTTCAATAAAATGAGAACCCAGTTGTTGATTCTTTTAAAGTATTTCTGGTGTAGTTTGGTTTTTGTTCATGAACTCTCTAACTACCCCTATATCTTCTTTTACCAACTAGATTCTCTTCCAATAGATTTAGTGTTTCTATTTTAATATTTAGATCTTTGATCCATTTTGACTTTAGATTAATGCATGGTGAAAGGCATGGGTCTAGTTTTAGTCTTTGGCGTATGGAAAGCCAGTTTTTCTCATCACCATTTATTAAAGAGGTTATCTTTCTTCCATTGAACGTGTTTGGCTCCTTTGTCAAAGATAAGGTGGCTGAGTGTGTTTGTAGTTCTGTCTGCATCTTCTAATCCGTTCCATTGATTTTCAGGTCTGTTTTTTTTTTTTTTTTTTGCCAGTACCATGCTGATTTTATCACAGTAGCTTTGTAGTATAATTTCAAGTCAGGAATTGTGATGCCCCCTCCCTTTACTTTGTTTCCTAGGGTTGCTTTTACTATTCTAGCCCTCTTCTGGTTCCAGATGAAATTTAGGAATGTTTTCTCTAGATCTGTGAGGTATACTAATGGTATTTTAATTGGGATTACATTGAATCTGTACAATAATTTTGGGAGTATGCCCATTTTCACAATGGTAGTTCTTCGTATCCATGAGCAATGAATATCTTTCCATTTTCTAATATCCTGTTCAATCTCTTTTTTTCAGAGTACTATAATTTTCAGTGTATTGATCATTTACTTCTTTTGTTAGATTGATTTCTAATGTTTCATCTTTTTAGATGCTATTGTGAAAGGTGTGCTTTCCCTAATTTCTCTCTCAGTCTGTTTGTTGCTTGTGTAAAGATGTGCTATTGCTTTTTGAGTGTTAACTTTGTGTCCAGCTATGCTACTGAATTTGGTTATTAAATCCATAAGCCATTTGGTAGAGTTTTCGAGGTTGTCTATGTAGAGTATCATGTCATCTGCAAATAATGATAATTTCTCTTCTTCTTTTCCTATCCTTACTCCTTCTGTTTCTTTCTGTTGTCTAATTGCTCAGCTAATAATTCCAGAACCATATTGTAGTGCTGCCTTGTCTTGTTCCTGATTTTAGAGTACAGGCTCTCACTTTCTGACCATTTAGCCATTGGTTTGTCATAGATGGCTTTGATCAGCTTGAAGTAAAGGCCATCTATTCCTATTTTCTGTAGGTTTTTTTTTATTTATCATGAATGAGTGCTGGAGTTTACCGAAGGCTTTTTCTGCATCAATTGAGATGATCATGTGATTTTTGTCTTTGGTGCTATTGACATGGTGTATTACATTAATTGATTTGTGTATATTGAACCATCCCTGCATAACTGGGATGAATTCCACTTCATCGTGGTGTATAATCTTCTTGATGATTTGTTGCAATTCTGTGTGCTAGTATTTTATTGAGAATTTTGTGTTTATATTCATTTGGGACATTGGCCTGTAATTCTCTTTTTTGGTTGGTCTTTCTCTGGTTTGGTATCAGGATAATACTTGCCTCCAGAATGAATTGGGGAGAATTCCTTCCCTTTTAATTTTATTAAAGAGTTTGAGAAGAATTTCTGTTAAATTTTCTCTAAATTTCTCGTAGCATTGAGCTGTGAATCCATCAGGACCTGGGCTTTTTTTCATTGGCAAGTTCTTTATTACATTCTCATTTTCACTGGCTGATATTGAGTTATTCAGGATTTTTATATCTTCTTCATTCAGCTTTGGTAATTCATAAGGATCTAGAAATGTGTCCATTTCCTCTGTGTTTTCCATTTTATGAGAATAAAGATTTTAGAAGTAGCTATTGATGATCTTCTGAATTTCTTTAGGATCTGTAGTGATTTCATCCCTTTCATTCCTTATTGCATGCATTTCAAGATTTTTCTTTCCTTTTTGTATGTATTTCAGTTTTTCCTTTTTTTGATAAGGCTTGGTAGGGGTTTATCTATTTTATATATTCTTTCAAAGAACCAACTCTTCGATTCATTAATTCTTTGTATTGTTTTTTTTTTTAGTCTCCATTGCCTTAATTTCTGCCCGGAATTTTATAATTTCATGTCTTCTTTGGGCTTTGGGTTTGACTTGCTCTTCTTTTTCTGGAAGCTTGAGGTTCAGCATAAGATTGTGTTCATTCTGTTTTCCTAAGGTAAGAATTCACCACTGTAAATTTCCCTCTGAGGACTGCAATCTTTGCGTCTCACAGGTTCCTAGAAGTTGTATTTACATTTTCATTTGATTGTAGATAAAGTCTAATTTCTACTTTGATTTCATCTGTGACCCATTTGTTGTCCAGAAAGGTGTTCTTTAATTTCCATTTATGTAGTTTTTGTAATCTTTTGTCATTGATTTCCAATTTCATTGCCTTACGGTCTGATTTTATGCATGGGATAATTTCAGTTCCTTTGCATTTACTTAAGTATGTTCTATGTGCTAACATATGGTCTATTCTAAAGAATGTCCTATTTGCAGTGAGAAGAATGTGTATTCTGATGCTGTTGGGTGGAATACTATGTAAAGGTCTACTAAGCCCATTTTTTCACAAGTTTGGTTAAATTCTGTTATTTCTTTGCTGATTTTTTTTGTCTAGTTGGTTCATCTCTTTGTGACAGTGGTGTGTTAAAGTCCCCTGTTATGATTGTGTTGCTGCTTATTTCATTTTTCATATATGTTGACATTTGTCTTATATAGTTGGGTGCTCCTGTATTTAGTGCATAGATGTTTATGATTGGTACCTCTTCCTCTTGAATTTTTCCCCTCACAAGTATGTAGTGATCTTCTTTATCTCTTTTAATTGTTCTTGGTTTGAAGTTTACGTTGTCTGCAAGCAGAATAGCTACAGCTGCTCTTTTGGGTTCCTGTCATGTGGATCATTGTTTTCCATTCTTAGATTTTCAGTCTGTGAAGTTCCTTTTGAATTAAACGTGTTTCTTTTTTTTTTTTTTTTTTTTTTTTTTTTTTTTTTTTTTTTTTTTTTTATTATTTTTTTTTTATTTTAGAAACATAAAAGTACAAAAACATATTGACAAACAGACACCCATTATCATAGAAAATAGTACAATCACAACTAATCTATAGACAAGGTGATATGGTCTCAACAGTAGTTGTTGTTTTATCCATTGATATCTTCGATTTGTAGATGTATGGACCCATATACAGACATGCAAATTTAGTCAGACTG
>PVLD010013940.1:0-54092 GCA_004027595.1 Dinomys branickii | reverse complement strand
GTTTATCTAAGCACACTTTCCAGTACACTTACCTTGTTACGACTTACCTCCTCTTGCGTGAGTCTTAGTTGTGTTTAAGGTGTAAGACGGAGGGCTTGAGGAAGGTGACGGGCAGTGTGTACGTACTTCATAGCCTAGTTCAACTAAGCTCTCTATTCTTAATTTACTACTAAATCCTCCTTAAATCTTTAAGTTTCATGAAGATAACTGTATGGTTTTCTTATCAAGAAAATGTAGCCCATTTCTTCCCATTTATAGGGGTGCGCCACCACCTCCGGCTTCTTTTCTTGTTTTATTTTTCTTGACTGTTTGTTCTTGTTTTTATATGAGTGTGAACACTGTTTCTGGATTTTCTGGTACTATTCTGTTCTTGCTTTTATTTCTTCCTTCTCACTTGCCCTCCTGCAATTTGCATGATCTTTCTTTGTCCTCCAGCCTTGCTTCTAATCTCTTCCTCTTCTATTTCTCTATTTTTTCCCCCAACTCCTTTTAAATTTTCTTCCCTAAGGGTAAAACTGCCACATTGAGGGCTTCTTTACTGCACACAATTTTCTGGGGTTTTTTTGGTTTTTGTTTTGTTTTGTTTTGTTTTTTTGAGACAGGGTTTTGTTATATGGCCCAGGCTGGCCTAAAACTCACACAATTCTCCTGCCTCAGCCTCCCACATGCTGGGATTACAGGCATGTGCCATGTGCCACCACACCCAGTCTCTGGTTCACTTTAGACTTTATTTTAAACACAAATCTAGCTCACATGGTTAAAGGTGGCAAATTAATAGTTACCTCAGTTTGTTGTTTTCTAGGCTGTATTTGATTGCCATTGTTATTGCTCACTGTTCCACTTTAACCAATGTAATGTAACTGTTCTATTCAGTTGTTTTTCTTCCTATACCAAGATTGAGACTGCCTAAGGGTCATAAAAAATACTATAGGCCACTGCCAAAGAACCAGGGGCTAGGCCAAGTAGGCAGCAACTCCTCATCCTCAATAAACTGAAAAGGTAGGATCTTGCAATGGCTCTGCCAGCTACACCTGGAAGACACCCCCAAGAAGTACTCATTTTCCAAGGGTTCCTAAAGGTTCTAATAATAAAGCTACTCACCACAGGCAATTTACAAATACCAACCCAGGAATTAAACTTAAAAAGCACCAAAATATTTAATTCCAATACCAACAAAACAGACTAACAGAGTGACTACAAACTATGACAGAGTAACACAAGGGACACAAATCGAATCAAGGAATTGAAAAAGACTTCTGAGATGGACCTTAAAATGGTATTATTTTGCTTTCTAACATGTTTTCTGCATGTGAGTGTACTCTCAACCTGGCACAGGTCAGCCTGGGCTCAAAGTCTTAACAGGAACCTCACAATCTACTCATACTGCAAATTCAGCTATTTCTACTAACTTCTGAGTCAGGCACACATAAATAAACCTTCTGGTTTGTTTGCTTTCATGAGACAACCTTACTGTCATAACACACTTATTCCAGTAGGCACACTTGTTCCTCAAAGAAATAAGCCTTTCCTAACATTTATCCTTTTAATCTCACAAATGTACCTCACTCCTAAGGAGTAAGGCATGGTTGTGCACATCTGTAATCCCAACATTCAAAAGGCTGAGACAGGAGGATTACCATGAATGCAAGCCCAACCTGAACTACAGTGCAACCTCATCTCAAATAACAAAAAATAAAATAAAAAGAGCAAGAAATAATGGTCATCTTTTCACTAAATAAGAATTCAACAGAAATATTGAGTATTGGCACAATGACTAAAACTCGAAGAAAAATATTAACTAGGAAGTACATTAAGGGTTTTAAGAATAGGCTGATTTACTATTGGGAAGAGAAGGTAGGTAAAAATCTTGAAGACATAGGAGTAGGCAGAGAGTTCATGAACAAAAATCAAACTGCAAGGGAAACACTTCAAAGAATCAATAGCTGGGACCTCATCTTACTGAGAAGATTTGCGCATCTAAAGAAATCATCAAAAGAGTAAAAAGAAAACCCACAAACTGGGAAAAAATCCTAGCTGGCTGTCCCTCGGACAAATGTCTTCTATCTAGAACATACAAAGAATTAAAAAACGTGAACCTCTCCAAATTCAAAAACCCAATCCAGTAATGGGCATCTGAGATGAATACACACTTCTCAGATAAAGAAATACAAATGGCAAATAAACATATGAGAAAATGTTCTACATCTTTAGTTATTCGAGAAATGCAAATTAAAACAACATTGAGATTTCATCTCACCCCATTAAGACTGGCCAGCATTAAGAAATCAACCAATAACAAATGCTGGCAAGGCTGTGGAGAAATAGAAACTCCTCTCCACTGCTGGTGGGAATATAGACTGGTGAAACCACTGTGGAGATCAGATTGGAGATTCCTCAGCAAACTAGGTCTAGAGGTCCCATAAAACCCAGCTATTCCCCTTCTGGGTATTTTCCCAGAAGATCTGAAAACATATCACCATGATGTATGTGCACCCATGTTTATAGCAGCACAATTTGTAATAGCTAAATTGTAGAAGCAACCCAAATGTCCATCCACTGAGGACTGTATTAAAAAAACTGTGGCATTTTTATATAATGATGTATTACTCAGCTATAAAGAAAGACAAACTTGAGGCTTTTATAGGCAAATGGTCACAATTAGAGACCATACTCATAAGTGTAATAAATCAGATGTGCATGTGCAAGCAATATAGTGTATCATTAGAGTAAGAAACTGAAAGTGGGAATATAAATTAGGAGGTATGAAAGGAAACTGCTCAAAAATAAAAACCAAATGCGATGAGGGGAAGGAGAAAAGGAAGAAAGGGATAACTGTGTGTATGTATGTATATGCAGGATGGCTAACATGGTTCCACTACTGACTTATGTCACTTTATTGGAAGGAACAGTTGATAAGTAGTTGTTTGACCAATCTTGTAGGTCTATATGTGTTTTCTTAAGCATACACTTCGAAGTTATCAATATGTAATACAACAACCATTGTTAATTTCCTGTCACCTTGTCTGTAATTCAATTTTGATTATACTGTTCTTGTGCTACTTTGTGTCTGTTAATGTTTTCATTCTTTTAAAAAAATAAAATAAAATAAAAGAATAGCTTGATTTAAAAAGAACAATGTAAGACAAACGTTAGACTTTCAGCTGAACAAAAACTTAAAATTTTCTCTGGACTACATTATATAAGAATAAATTACTATTTTAACTTACCATTCCACTGGAATTATTTATTCCATTCATATTAATTTTTGTTACAAATCTAACTGATGGAGGAGCTTCTGGGTATTTAGGTCCACATTCTACTTTCAGGCTATATATTCTGTTTTCATAATTTGTCTGGAAGAAAAAAAAAGTCATAATTATAGTACCTAAAATAATAAAGGAAAATAAAATACAAAGGTACTTGCTATAAAAATGTTTATGACTAAGAATTACTCTTCTACATGCAGTTATCTGACTGATATGGTTAGGAAAAAATCTACTGAAAAGTAGAGACTTTCTAAAATTAAAATAATTCTGTATGTATCAATATGATCAGAACTTCTATTTTGTGGTACAAACACATGTAACCAACTAAAAAGTAAAAGCAAACCACTTAAATGTAGACTTTGCTAAAAAACTTACATTCTAAGTAGAGAAGTTACTTGATTTGTGCCACTTATATATGATGGTCCTCGTTTTCTAGGGCAGTCCTGTTTATCCCTATTGTCCTGGTATTCCTTATTGATAATGCCTCTCTTCATTCTCAAAAGAATCTTGTTAAACCAGAAACTGAAGTCACCTTACTTATAAGGCAACCAACAACAAATCTTACAGCAATAAAAATGTAACTATTTCATGATCCTGTTACTTACACTAGGATTACTACCTCATTTATTTTGGAGCTTGCTAAATCCCATTATCTGAATTCAAAGTTGTAACAGCAAACAGGGCCTTTGCACTGAGCTACATTCCCAGCCCATTTTATTTTTTGAGTTACCATCTCACTAAGACACTACGTTGCCCAGGCTGAGCTCAAACTTGTGATCCTCCTTCCTCATCCTCCAGGCTGAGATTACAGGTATGTACCACCACACTTGGTGAAAATAAGTTTCTTTTTGTTGTTGTTTTGTTTTGTTTTGGTCACACCCCAACACAGTCTCCTAACATTACCATATTATATAGCAATCATATTAAGGCTATAACTTAAAGCTTCTAGATTATTCAAATGCAAATTTATCTTTATGCCTGTACTTTTCTTCCTATGGCTTTTGTTCACTTAATAAAGTTACAGTTTACTACTAAAACGGGAACATAAAAAACAAAGAGAAGTGACAAATTTAATACCTTTGGTGGTTCCTGTATAGACCATGGAGAAAAGAAGCTAAGTCAGCAGATCTCCCTTAAACAAACATCCCTTTTCTATAAATAAAACCTACTGCCAAGTGGAGTAATATAAAATGTATGCAATAATCCAACACGTTATTAAGTCTTTCAAAATTTCATAAAAGAAAGGCTGTATAAAACTCATCCAAGTTTAGTAGCAAGCAATAATATGACCTGCAATTTGGAAAATATTTAATAATGACTAAAATCAGATCTTATGACATTATCTTGTTTGAAGTTCTCCGTCTCTAAAGAACTTATATTTTTAAAAAAATAGCTCTCCCAGCTCTGAATTTTGTAATATACTTGATGTATTTGAAAACAATCACAACTTCCACACTCTGCTGGAGGTGAGGAATGACCCAATTTAGCCCTTTTTTAGAAAAATAAATAACCATACACATACAATACACCAATTCCATTCCCATGCATTTGCCCAACAGAATCAAAAAACAAACAAAAAGGACTCCAAAAGAATGCCCATAAGCAATTTTATTTGTAGCAGCCAAAAAGATAAAATCCAAATGTTCCTGAACAACAGAACTGATAAATATATTACCTTACTATCCATACAATAAAAGACTACTTAGCATTAAAAACAAACATACTCCTGTTCCCTCTGACAACATAACTGAGTCACTCAGACATGCTGAGTAAGAAGCAGAACCATGAATATACAAACTGTATGATTCCAATACAAAGTTCTAGAACATGCAACACTATGCTCTAGTACAGAAAGGAAGGGTGAAGTGCACAGGAACTTTCTACAGTGAATGAAATATTCTGTACCTAATAGGGGTTTAGGTAACAAGTGTATCTGTCAAACTCATGGCAAGATCTAGACATTTTACTGTATGTACATTCTACCTGGTGGCCACTCCCTGCATGCCCAGATCCCTGTGGGAGCTGGGCTGAACCCCAGACATCTTCAGGAATGCCAGTGAGCCACCCCAGTACCTCCCACACTAGTGTGTGAGGCAGAGGGAGCCCAGACGCATTCTAGGGTCTCAGTAGTCTCTCCCAGCACGACCTGCACCCCCGTGGGAGCCCAGCTGAAACCTGGAAAGAGTCAGGGGCCTCGAGGGCTCTACCCTCACCCCTCCCCTACCAGCGTGGGAACAGGGCTGGGTGCTGGGGAACATCTGAAGCCTCGGCTGTAGGGTATGATAGCTCTTAGCATGTCATTTTTAAGACAGAATAGTTTTAGCCTTAGTAAAAGCCTCAAAATGTGTCTTGAGAAACATCCCAGAGAAACTGTAAAGAGTTAACTTTGCAGGTAACTTTGCCCTGGAATGCTTCTCCAAAGATAAAGAACACCCAGGCTCAGAAAACCACCTATGACCCTGCCTGGGTTGTTTGATCCTTTCCCTGGCCCTAGTTAAACATTGTAACCTTAAAGGAATATATAGGTGTAAAAAGAGGAACAAACAGAACAGAGTGCAGCAAGTATATATCATAATGGTTAGGCTCATGACCCAGGGCCTGATCCAGCCGCACAGGACCAGGAAAACAACATGTGGCCACCTGAGTCAATGGCTGTAACATGCCATTGTTACCATGGAAACCAAAAATGTATATAATATGGAAACAAACAACCGGACGGGGCCGCTATTTCCTGACTTGCTAGTCAGGGATTTATAGTGACCGGTCTAAATTCAATAAATTCTGTTCTTCCCTAAAATTGAATCCTTTGGTCTTCTGTAGAAATCAGCCCATCTGCCGTTACAGGTGACCACAACCTGCATTCCCCACCCCCACCCTTGTGGAAGCCGGACTGAACCCAGACAGCTTCAAGAACTCCAGTGAGCCTCCCCCACCCCTCGCATACCACCCTGGGAGCCAAATGAATGCAAGAAAGTTTCATGAGCACCTGGGACCCCATCTTGCCCCCAAACACCAGCACAGGAGCCACACTGAGCACTGGGGATCTCTGGACACTTGCCCCGCCACTCCCATAAAATAGTGGGAGTGAGGCTGAGCTGCAGAGAAACTCTGGATCTTCAAAAATGACAAAATGAAGTAGCAAAATGCAATCTCAGATCTCTATGCTGCCCAGAACAAGTCCAGGCAACATCGACACAGAAGAGCCTGAAAGTCAGACACTTCAAATTTCTGAAATGATACCAACTAAAGTAAAGAAATAACGCCATCAGGCCAAAGAAAACATCAGATCAGAAAATAATGTCTCAGGTAAAAAAACACTGACAAAAATAATGAAAGAACTGTTCAGGCTATCCAAAGAAGACACTGACAAGAAAATAGAGGAGCAGAGACAACTCATGAAAACCATGAGTGAACAATACAGAAAAGAACTAGAATGCATGAAACAGATTCAAAGAGAAATCTAGGAAATTAAAAATTCCACTGAAAGCTGGCAAAAATGCCTGAATGGAGCTGAGGATAGACTTTCAGAGCTTGAATAGAGCATTGCTACTAAGATAAGTGAAAGAAAGGATCTCTTAAAAACAACAAGGAACTGGGAAATAACAATTCAACAACTGTAAAATGAAGCAAAGAAAAAAAATCTAAGATTAACAGGTATCAATGAAACACCAGGTGTCAATATAAATGACATAAAAAGACTATTTGCAGAAATAGAAGAAAATTTCCCAGGCATGGAAAAGAATCAGACATACAGATAAGTGAAGCATACAGAACTCCAGTTAACCATAACCAAAATAAATCTACACCCAGACATATAGTGATCAAGATCCCAGAAACAGAACAAAAGATCAGAATTTTAAAAGCTGTTAGAGAAAAGAAGCAGATCACCTATAAAGGAAAGCCCATCAGAATCATGGCAGCTTTCTCAACACAAAACATCAAGTTAAGAAGAGCTTGGAATAAAGTATTTCAGGCACTGAAAGAAAACTTCCAACACAGATTGATGTACCGTGCAAAACTACCCTTCAAATTTAATGGAGAAACAAAATATTTCTACAATAAAGAACAACTGAAGAAATTCATGAGCACTAAACCAATCCTACAAAAAGTACTAAAAGATATCCTAGAAAGAGATAAAACTGACCTCAACTTCAAGAACAACAACAGAAAGGAACCACAAAGCAGAGCAGGCAATTAAACAGTGGGGGGGGGGCACCCAACAGCAGGAAAATACAATGACAAGGATAAGCCAGTACATCTCAGTCATAACTATCAACGTAAATGGTCTCAATGCACCAATCAAAAGCAGCAGACTGACAGAGTGAATCAAGAAACAAAATCCAACAACACGCTGTATATAAGAAACACATTTAACTCAAAAGGAAATTCACAGACTGACAATTGAAGGCTAAAAAACAATACTCCATGTCCAACAGAAAACCAGAAAAAAGCAGGGGTAGCTATTTTGTTTGCAAACAATGGGAACTTCAAGAACAATCAAAAGAGATAAAGGTCACTATATACTTGTGAGGGGAAAACTTCAAGAGGAAGAGATAACAATCATAAACATCTATGCACCAAATACAGGAGCACTCCGTAAGACAAATTTTAACAGACATGGAAAATCAAATAGAAGCAACACAAAAGTAACATGGGACTTTAACACACCATTGTCACAAAGAGATAGATCAATTAGACAAAAAAAATCAGCAAAGAAGTAACAACTTAACCAAACTTGTGAACAAATGGACTTAAGTACACCTTTATAGAGTGTTTCATCCAACAGCATCAGAATACACATTCTTCTCAGCTGCACATGGGACACTCTAAAACAGACCATATTTAGCACATACTTAAGAAAATGCAAAGGAATTGAAATTATCCCATGCATAATATCAAACCATAGTGCAATGAAAGTAGAAATTAATGACAAAAGAAATCATGAAAACTCCATGAACACATGGAAATTAAATAACACCCTCCTGAACAACCAAGGGGTCACAGATGAAATTAAAGATTAAACACTATCTACAATCAAATGAAAATATAGATACAACTTACAGGACCCTGCAGATGCAATGAAAGCAGTCCTCAGTGGGAAATTTATAGCAGCAAATTCCCACCTCAGGAAAACAGAACGAGCACAAATAAACAATCTTACGCTGCACCTCAACCTTCTAGAAAAAGAAGAGCAAGACAAACCCAGAGCCCAAAGAAGACAGGAACTTATAAAGCGCAGCGCAGAAATTAACATAATGGAGACTAAAAACACTACAAAGAATTAAGGAATTGAAGAGTTGGTTCTTTGAAAGAATAAATAAAATAAACTCCTAACCAACCAAAAGAAAGGAAAGAAAAAACTGAAATAAATGCAGTAAGGAATGAAAGGGACGAAATCACTACAGATCCTAAAGAAATTCAGAAGATCATCAATACCTATTTTGAAAATCTTTACTCTCATGGGACAGAAAACACAGAGAAAATGGACGGATTTCTAGATACATATGAATTACCAAAGCTGAATGAGAAAGATACAAAAATCCTGAATAACCCACTATCAGCCAAACTTGCCAATGAGGGAAAGCCCAGGTCCTGATGGAGTTACAGTTGAATTCTATAAGAAATTTAGAGAAGATTTAATACCAATTCCTTTCAAACCTTTTTAATGAAATTGAAAGGGAAGGAATTCTCCCCAACTCATTCCTAGAGGCAAGTATTATCCTGATACCAATAACAAAGAATGACCCAACCAAAAAAGAGAATTACAGGCCAGTCTCCCCAATAAATATAGATGCAAAAATTCTCAATAAAATACTAGCAAACAGAACACAACAAATCATCAAGAAGATTATACACCATGACCAAGTGGGATTCATCCTAGAAACGCAGGGATGGTTCAATATACACAAATCAATTAAGGTAATGCACCACGCCAATAGAGCCAAAGACAAAAATCACATGATCATCTCCATGGATGCAGAAAAAGTCTTCGACAAAGTCCAACACTCATTCATGATAAAAACCCTATAGAAAATAGGAGTAGATGGCCTTTACCTCAAACTGATCAAAGCTGTCTATGACAAATCAATGGCTAAAATCATACTAAACTGTCAAAAATTGAAAGCTTTCACTTTAAAATCAGTAAAAAGACATGGAGGTCCATTGTCACTACCCCCATTCAGTATAGTTCTGGAAACATTAGCTAGACCAATCAGACAAGAGAGAAATAAAAGGGATAAAAATAGGAAAGGTAAAAGTGAAATTATCAATATTCACAGATGACATGATACTCTACATAGATGACCCCCAAAACCACCAAAAGGTTTATGGATTTAATAATCAAATTCAGCAGCATAGCTGGTGTTATGGTTGATATACTGTGTCAACTTGGGGAGTCTAGAGTTTTGGCTGAGTGATTCAGCAGGAAGCCAGGGTGCTTACTTTGTATACATCCTGAGCCTGTGGAAGAGGCAGGCATGGAGACTGTGTGAGAGCTACGGTAGCCTGTTTACAATATAAGGGACAGAAAGAGGCTGCTTGCTACCATTCCTCCCTTTTGCTGATTATTTTTGCTGTGCTCTGCTGCCATGAACATTTGCCCTCTGCCATGTGCCACTCTGCCTCAGAACCAGCCAAGTATGGACTGAAACCTCCACAAACTGTAAGCTAAATAAACCTTTCCTTCCTTCATTTTGGGCGTTAGGTATTTTGTCTCAGCAACCAGAGAAAAGTAACCAAGATCGCTGGATACAAAGTTAACACTCAAAAATCAATAGCATTCCTATACACAAGGAACAAACAGACTAAAAGAGAAATTAGGGAAAACATACCTTTCACAATAGCATCTAAAAAGATGAAATACTTAGGAATCAATCTAACGAAGTAAAAGAGCTATACAGTGAAAATTACAGTGCTCTGAAAAAAAGAGATCAAAGAGGGTATCAGAAAATGGAAAGATATTCCTTGTTCATGGATAAGAAGAACTAACATTGTGAAAATGGCCATACCCTCAAAATTGCTATAGAGAGTCAATGCAATCCCAATTAAAATACCATTAGTATACCTCAAAGATCTACAGAAAACTGGCTTTCCACATGCCAAAGACTAAAACTAGACCCATGTCTTTCACCATGCACTAAAGTCAAAGTGGATTAAAGATCTAAATATTAAAACAGAAACAGAAGAGACAGTAGATAAAAATGTTTAAGACAGGTGTAGGCAGAGTTCATGAACAAAAACCAAACTGCATGGGAAATAATCAACTTCAAATAATCAACAAGTGGGATCTCATCTTATTGAAAAGTTTTTGCACATCAAAAGAAATCACCAATGGAGTAAAAAGAAAACCCACAAATTGGGAAAAAATTTTAGCCAACTGCCCCTGAGACAAACAGACTTCTACCTAGAACATACAAAGAATTAAAAAAAATCAGGCTCCCCAAATTCAAAGACCCAATCCAAATATGGGCATCTGAAATGAATACACTTACCAAATGAATACTAAAGGCAAATAAATACATGAAAAATGTTCATCATCATTAGTCATTCAAGAAATGCAAATTAAAACAACACTGAGATTCCATCTCACCCCAGAAAGAATGGCTATCATCAAGAAATCAACCAATAAATGCTGGAGACGCTGTGGGGGAAAAGGAACCCTACTCCACTGCTGGTGAGAGTGTAGATTGGGGAAACCACTGTGGAAATCAGTTTGGAGATTTCTCACAAAACCAGGATTAGAAGTCACACTTAACCCAGCTATTCCCCTCCAGGTATTTTCCCAGAAGAGTTAAAAACATAACACCATAGCAATATATATGCATTCATGTTTATAGCAGCAAAATTTGTTATAGCTAAATCTTGGAAACAACCCAAATGCCCATCAACTGAGGAATGGATAAAAAAGATGTATTTTTATACAATGGAGTATCATGCAGCTATAAAAAAGATAAATGCAAGGCTATTGTACGTAAATGGATACAACAGAGACCATACTCATAAGTGAAATAAATCAGACCCACATGTGTAAACATCATATTATCTCCCTGGTGTGGGAATATGAAAGAGTAAGTAAAACTCAAAAATGTACAGTAGATGATACAAAAAAGAAAGAAATTGCTCAAAGGAATGAACAACTAAGATGAGAGAAAGAAGAAAAAGGAAAGTAGGAAAAATATAAATATATGTATATATGTACATATATATATGAATAGCTGAGATAACTACTGCTGATGCTTGATGATATTACTGAAAGGAACAGTTAATAGAATTTTTTATGTTCTGACCAACTTTGCAAGCTTATATCTGATAATCTGAGCAACTGATTTAAAGACAACAATATACAATGGAACAACTATTGGTGAACTCCTACCATCTTGTCTAGTGAAACTGTACTATCTCTAATGTTTTATCTAATAATTTTTTTTAATTCTCTTTAATGGCTTGAACAATCTTCCCTTCTTATATCTGCTAATCTGAGTAACATAGTTAAACATAACAATATGTAATATAACAACCACTGTTAATTCCTATCATTCTGTTTTGAAACTCTGTATCGCTTTTAATGTTCTTGCTTTGTTTTGCTAAGGTTTGCAATGTTGTTATGCTGCTACTGTCCTTTATTCTTTCTTTACTCTCTTTAAAATAAAAGAAAAAAGAAAAAAAATTCTTCCTTAATTTTTCCCCAGTATGTAATCTGTTACAATACTTACAGTAAACATCATCCTACTTTTGGCTTCAATTTTAGCACCTATGAATTTTAAATTAATGGCTAAGTCTCTTACCTAATAAAAGCAACAACAAAATAAAATAGAAAATAAAGCAGCAAAAGGAACTAAAATTACTAAGTCAGGTGTTCTACTGTCTGTCATTGCATTTAATTCTCACAACTTTGAAAGACAGAGATGGTAACGCTAATGCCAAGAAATACTGCTACAGAAAACTGAAAAATACACAGAAAAACAAAATTATTAATCATATAAATACAAGTAAATACTGGAAAAAATCTTTAAAAACAGGAATCTTAGGGACTTGGATTCAGGTGAAGCTCAGGTGTACAGCATGTGCTTAGCATATATATGAGGGGCTCAATTCGATCTCCAGCACTGGAAAAAAATTAAGGATCTTTACACAAAAAAATTAAAAGACCATCATGCAATTTGTAACAGTTTTAATGTAAGCGTTTTCCTAGTATCCTGGCTGTATGTGGATATTCAAAACTGGGGACAAAATTATTCTAGTATCAGGCCTTCTAAAAATAAAAACAAGTGAGATACTAACCTTTGCCATTTTATGAAGCCACAGCTAAATGAATGGTACAAACAGCCATCTTTGAGAGCACTGATGAGCGAGTGATGGAAAGACAGCACAGGATCCAAGGCAGAGTCTGCCTCAGGAAAATGCTACGCCTCTGCAGGTCACAACTCTCTCTGCCAGCACTCTGGTGGCACTGCAGGCACACTACCCCCAATATGGCATTTGTCATTTGAGAAAAGAACAGAAGCAGGAAGGTCATTTTGACCTTCCCCTCATCCTTTCTTCCCTGAAGCAGATGTAAGACCTATGCGACCCTCCCCTGAAGTCGCTCTTTCTAAAGGTTCACTCCCTATGCCCAGAAAAAAAGTCTTTGCATCTCTGAAGACAGAGGAACTTACAAGGCCTGAACACAGTTTATGAACAGTAGGCATAAAGGGGCACACAGCCCTTCCTATGGCTCAACAACCCAGGAAAGGTGGCGAACGTGTGGAACTCTGCTGGGGACTCCCAATAGGTAAGAGAGCAAGTAGGAAGTACAGCAATCTCTGTGCATCTGCAAACTATATTATGGCTCCCCTAAAGAAACTCATACACAAGCTCCAAAACATTCTTAAGGTATAAAGTCCACCGGAACAGGCAGGCACAGTAGTGCACACCTATAGTCCCAGTTACTCAGGAGGCTGAGGCAAGTGGATTGCCAAGTTCCAGGCCAGCCTGGACAACACATGGAAATTCCATCTCAAAAAAAAAAAGTACTAGAAGAAGCAGCTGGTGAAAAACCAAATCAAAATAATTTCGAATTTGTATTACACTAAGTTCTACTTTAAATCTTCAAACTATTCTAAGTCAAAATGTTCATAAGTTTAAAGTACTTTTTTAACCAGATTATGGTAATAATGTTTACAGGCAGTGAAAAATCAAGGTTTTTATTATAAATACCAAGTTAAAAAAACTTGTACCCATCAATCATGTCTTTCCCCAGATGTCTTCTGAAGAAATCAGAGCAGAGTGGGAAAAAAATCAGAATATAAGGACTGTGCACGAATTTTGCAAAGGAATACCAAAAAATAACATGAAAACATGACACATCAATTCATTCTCTAAAAATAATGCTGGTAATGACCAGATCCATTTTTCTTTTGTAGTAAGACAAAACCTAAAAACTACCCAACAATAAAATAGTTCAAATGCTCTTATTAGAAAATATAAACATGCAAAACCAAAGACAAAAAAAATCCTTCCAATTTTATGTTGCTTCCAGCAAGGCAAAAACATTATATAACACACATTTCAAAGACTCACTGCAATAAGTATAGTGGATAGGACCTCTGGGGAAGAAAATGTAGAAAAACTTCTCCAATCTAGAATCATTCCTGAGTAATTTAGTATCCCACTACTACAGAGTAAAGATAAAACTTAATAAACCTGAGAAAGACCTAAGAATAATGTACAACAGGATAACTACCAAAGATACTAGAAAATATGTAAGAATCCTAGCTTTTGTGTTTTGTTTTCTTTTGCTTTGTTTGTACTAGGGACTGAACTTAGGGCGTTGCACATGCTAAGCATGTACTCTACCGCTGAGTTACATGCCCCCAGCAGAACCCTGGACATTTAAATATACTTTATAAATGAAGACAGTGAGGCCTACAGTGTTTCCATGGCATGTGAAGCATCAGAGGGCAAATATCAATATGCACTCAGTACCATTGGAAACCTTCAATCACAGATAAGGGGGAGGGGGTTAGTAACATGTTATGTCAAAATAATCTATTCCTATTTCCCAAATATCCCCTCCATTTCCTCACCTTTTTCCTCTCTATCTGGAATGTTCTCCATCCCAATCACCACCTTCAGAAATCCTACCAGTCTGTCCTTTAAGGCTCATTCCAAAGGGAACTTCCTCCACTGTTCAGCTTTCCTCAATTATTCCAGCTAGAAAAAACATATTCTAAAGTCCCGTAGTGAACTTGTTCTGCCATATTTAAAATTTGTCATTTGCACTGATTTTGTCGTCTACCAAACTACAAACACCTCAATGGCAATAACCATGTCAATCTTCCTCCCCCCACGATCTTGCAGATAATCCAAGTATTATATCCTGCACGCAGGAGGCATCAATAAATGTATACAAAATAAATTAAAATTATTTGTTAAAAGTAGTAATTATTTTAATATTAATTAGGACAAAATGTTTACTCTAAAGTAACAATATTAAAAGAAAACATATATAATTTATAGCACTAACCCTTGGTGGCCCAATAATCATGCCTGTCCACCTTGTAAGTGTCATATCTTCATCATCTTCAAGGCCCCAGCTAACTGTACCATCGCCTACTCCTTTTTGTCCTTCTTCAAGTTCTTCCAACAAGCGAAAATTACGAGGAACTTTAACTCCTATACAAAAGAATGTCAATGTAAATGTACAAAGCTCAAAATTGTAAGAGCTACACATATTTAAATTCAGCATTTTCCAAATCTTTACAAATTATTTCCCCAAAGCACAGAATTTCCTTTAAAAAGCATTATGCCCCCACAAAATACTGAGTCTAATAATCCCTCAAAATGATGTTACAGAAAGCACTATATCAAACATTAACAGCAATATAGAACATATATAAAATTCCTACTTAACTTTATACTGTCATCAGTAACAAGGAAATTATAAAATGAACATTTTCCCTACCTAAACTACCAAGGACTGTGCATCAAATCAACAGGCATGACCAGAAAGTTCATATAAAGTCTAAAGATTTTTCAGTGAGAATTGTGTTCCATCTTAGAAAATGCACAAGTGTTCTCTAGAATGCTGCAGTGCCTCTTCCTGCGGTCCACACTCCTCTCCTCTTTCCATTAGGGCTGCTGTCCCTGAGATCAAAGGGGCCCTCCCCTGCAAGGTCAGCACCATCACTCAACTGTCACATGGGGAGTTATATTTGATTTGAGAACAAATCTTACATTCCTAGTTTTCTAGGACATTCCCTTTAACTTTCTGGCCCAACCTGGCAAAATTTTCACCATCACTAAACCTTCTCACACTCCCACTCTGTCACACATTTCTACTGGGTGGACCTCATCACTGCTTCAGATATTCCTAAAATCTTAACACAGAAATATCTTGGATTAGAATCTCCTTTATTTCCAGTTTTCATGCCTTTTTCTCAAGGAAGCTGGTCTTTCCCATCATTCTGACTTCTAGTCCTTGGAACCCAATCACATCTCCCAATTTTCCAAACTCTGCCCTAGGACTATTGGCCAAGACTCTACCAAGAGGTCTGCCATGTCCTCAAAAGCATCTAATGTAACACAGTCCCAAACCTTAACATATGTTCAATTAAAAATAGGAACTCACCCTTAGGATCCTGTCTCGGTGCTCTTGCACTCATGTTCTCCTGCACACGCACGTATACACACATAAAATTTCAGGGTAGAAAGAAAAACTGGCACCTCCCTAAAAGCAACTGTATCATTTTGTGTAGCTGCTCTCTCCCCTTGAAACCAAAACATCTCTTTTACTTCCTACTTCACAGTAATCCTTCTGGACATATAATGAAAAGTATACACTGTACCTTTAAAATCAAACAAACACTAGCTACTTTGTGTACTATACTTAGTAAAACAGATTAAAAAAAATCATAAGCCACAGGAGTAAGGATTGTTTTAAATCACAATAACAAGTGTTAAACATTTGTTTATATACATTCAGTAATGTTTTGGGTTATTCTATTTAATCCTAAAAGCACTTGAAACTGAAGAACTCATGTGACCTTCCCAAGGTCACACAACTCATTGGCAAGTCCAGCACAAAAGCCCAGTTTCCACAACATAGCTTCCCTTTTTACCACCAAACTTCACAGCACTATAAATGCATGGCAGTTTGGGCTACTGACATAGGCACACAGATTCTAGAAATCAAACTGCCACAGCCCAGGCCCAGGTCTGCAGCCCACTTCTGACCAGTAACCCCAACAACCTCTTCTCAGTTATGAGTCAGATAACAAACAGTTCCTACCTCAAATGAATCACTGTGGAACTTAACAAGGTAATTCACCTTAAATGAATGTTGACTATGATCATTTTAGGATCCACACTAAACAGAATGACATAAAACTTCTTATTTACCACCATCTAAGTTGTTGACAATAACAGCTCCTTATAAATTCCTGTATGATGGATGGTCCCTGGAAATTTATCTTAAACTCTAAGTTACTATTTATAGAATACTGAAACAACTACTTTTCTTATTTTTTGATAGCTATACAGTCATGATCGCCATAATCTATTACTACTGAACTGCTCTCTCTGAACTAACCCTAAATAATCCTGATTACCCTTGCCATTATGAAGTTACTCCCCCAAGAATAACTAAATTTGAGTGGAAATTTTTGCCTCTTTTTTATAATCAATTTAGTGTGGTAACCCTTATGAGCATCTAAAACTACAAAGAAACCAGAGTAAAATTACTTTTAAGTGCCCTAAGTGTGGCAAACCTAATTATTATTACACTTTTCACCACTGCTCTATATAGCATTTTGGAAAAATGACTCTAAGATTAACAGACCCATTACTGGCAAAGCTAACATTTAAAGATTACAGCTGCTTTGATGATTTTGTTATTTTAGACTCAACCCAAAATACACAGTGAGCTATATTTTCTTTTTTCAGTTTTATTTTAAAGAGAAAAGAACAAAAACAAATTAACAAAGACAGAGACATAAACAGAACACCACAAAAACAATACAGAATTTCAGAAAAGGTGATAGGAAAATAACAATGGTTGTTGTATTACATACTGTTATCTTCAAATTGGTTACTATGTTTTCAATTCAGGGCTAGAGAACCCTGGTCTTATTTCACATAACTACTAAGCCTGTAAAGAGAGAAAAGCTACAAGGTGGAGATATTGCATAACAAAAGTTACAGTGAAGGGCCTACACTCTGGGTCTCAAGTTAGGCAATAAAAAGGTTACAGCAATTATTAATCAACAAATCAAGAACTGAATGCAGCCTTCAGAATACGATTCATATTCAAGTCTCCTAGTTAGTGCATCACAGTGAACTTCCACTCAAGAGATTCAGGCCAAAGATAGCACCATATATAGCCTGCACTTCAGAAGGATGCAGCAGGAGAATCAAAAGTCTGAGTCCAGCAACTTAACAACTTTTTGAAACCCTGACTCAAAATTAAAAATAAAATGGGGTCAAAAATACAGCTCAGTGCAAAGGCCCTGGTTTCAATCTTCAGCACTACCAAGAAACAGGGATTTACCTTCTAGTTTTACAGTGCTGAAAGTATTAATGAAAACATTTATAAAAGCTCTTTGGTAATACTCTAAATCCTCAAAAGTTTGGAACTCAAGTATTCGATTTTTAAGAAGAAAAACAGAGGAAATACTACCTAAATATTAAGATTTCTTCATCAGCTAATACAGAGAATTACAATATTGCAGAATTAGTGCAGGAATCAACAAACTAATAAAAAGAGACCCAAAGCAGACATGCATGAAAATGTCGTATTTAGTAGAAGCAGCATTAAGTCAAATGTCACTGTGTTACCAGAAAAATAAATCATTACTTTACCTTAAAAGATGTTAGTGGGAAAAGTGGCAGGATATGAACAGTTCCTGCAAAAAGGTTCATCAATGCTACTATCCTGATAATAATTATATTGCTGTAATATAAAATGTTCTGGCTTTCAATAAATACACAATGAAGTATTTAGGGCTGAAGAGGTGTATTTCTGTTAACTTACTCTTGAATGGTTCCAAGAACAGAATCATGTGCGTCCTTTAGGGGAAGTAGAATACCCAAGCACATGCAGAAAGTATTAAATATTAATATTTGATTAATCTAGGTGAAGGCACTGGTAATTCTTTGTACTATTTAACTTTTCCATAAATCTGAAGTTAATTTTAAAAAGAAAAAAAAAAAGGTTAATGATGTTGGAACATTTTATCAATATGGAGAAACAAAATACCTAAGAATTAATTCTCTCACGATATATATGAACTAATTCTAGCCAGGCATGGTGATGCATTCCTGTAATCCCAGCACTCTGGGAGGCTTAAGGCAGAAAGATCAAGAGTTCAAGACCAGAGTGGAATACATAGCAAGACTCTGTCTCAAAATAAAAAATTTTTAAAAAATCAACTCTATGCAAAGTAAATGTATAAATATGAAGAGTAAACCAGACTTCCATAAAAGATATCCTTAGTACCTTAGGATACATGAATGGATTTCTTACAACAAAAAGAACAAACCAAAAGACAGAGAAGCTTGACTAAAATATAAAACTGAAATTCAACAAAAGACAAATGAAACAAAAGCCAAAGACTGAAAAATATAAGACAAAATGTCAGTATTCAAAGTACTGACAGAACTGCTCCTTTAAAGAAAAAAAGGACACAATCAGAGAAAAATGGTCATATATATATAAAAAGGTTTATAGCAAAATATGAATAATCAATAAACATATTAAAATATGTCCAACCTCACTAGTACTCATTGAAACATAAAGCCATAATGGTTTATCTGATAACATCTGGTCTGCGCAACACTGCACAGAGCAGAATCTGCTAGGGTTAGAAGGAAGTGGCACAACTATGGGAAGCCAACTAATAGAAATTCATGGTGATACCAGTACAGGCCTAGAGAAACCTAGGCAAATGCTTCCAGGAGGGGAGAAACAAAAATGTTAACCAGCTCCCACAATACAGAACACTATACTGCAATTAAAATGAAGGAAGATGGCTTCAAGTATCCGTCAAAACTACAACTTTAAAAACCTGTTATTTAATGGGCAGAGTTTCAGTTTTGCAAGATGACAAAGCTCTAGAGCAGTGATGGTGAACCTTTTAGAGCTTTCAATAATACCACTGCCGCATTAGGGCCATGGTTGCACCACCACTGCTCTAGAGACTGGATGCACAACAGTGTAATACTACTGAACTATATACAGTTTCAAACAGTTGTAATGGTAAACTCTATGTATTATGAAATTAAAAATAAATCAAAAAGTTATACGTAAAGCTCTTTACATTCCTCATAGGTACATATATAGCAAATGTAGAAATATATTTGTGAAGAAAAATCTTCAAATACTAAAAAATCGGAATAGTGATCATCTGTAGGGGAAGAAGAAAGGAACTTGGAAGAAAAAAGGGGAAACTTCAAATATACTAGTAATGCTTAATCTCTTTAAAAGACATGAGGCAAGAATAATTTTGAATTTAAGAAAGCCAAGATGGAGATAAATATATAGACACATAGATATATATTGGGCATATTCTTCTGATGCTTAAAATGTAAGCAGGTAATATATCAAATATAACTAGTAGATAAAAACATGCAACTACAAAAACTATGTATGAGCTATCTCACACGCATCAGCCTAACAATGCTGGCAGAACTATGGCAAATACATTTTATTATTAGTGGCAGTAGAAACCTTACTGAAAAGATAATTTGACAAAATATAAGAAGTCTTAAATATTTATGTACTTTAACTTAAAAGTCCACTTGTGAAATTAACCTTCGAGGACAAAACACAGGGGTACAAATAACCTTCAATGTCACAGTATACTATTTCACCATCTATTCCTGATCCAGGCCCAGTTCCCTCTTTCAAGAGACAAAGGTTATTCCTGCTTCCTTTGACTTGTTTGGATCAAGAAAATTATGCCAAGTGATGCTAGTCAGGTCCTGGGTCTCCTTTTAAGACTTGGTAACCTCTGCTTTGGTTTTTGGATGTCAACCACTATGTAAAAATTTCTCACCACTCTGACACCACTAGGCTATGAAGAAATTCAAAGCGACCACCTACAGAGGCCACAGCAGCCTATTATCAGATGACTCAGCCATATAATCGACCCTAAGTGAGACCAGCAGAACCAGTCAACTCTCACATCATAAAAATAAATCATAGTTTGAAGTCACTACATTTTGAGGTGATTTGTTACAGAGCAGAACACACCTGGAAAAGGGGTGGGGGAAGGAATGTTCAAAGCAATTTGAACAAAAATGTTAGCAGTACAAAAACAAGGGGCAATTGTCATATTTATTCAGGTAAATTATATCACATTATTCAAAACATTACATGTCACTTTAACATGCATTTATTAACAGTATATAGCAACATATACATATAGATCACAATTCTCAAACACTTTTTTGTCAAACACTTTCTTATATACATCAGTACAAGCCCAAAAAGAACCTACAACTTATGTCTTAAACTCACTGAGCCCTTGCCCCAGGCATGGTGGCACATGCCTGCGATCCCAGTGGGTGACTGAAGCAAGAGGACTGAAAGTTCCTACCCAGCCTAAACAATGTAGGGAGATCCTGTCTCAAAATTAAAAATCAAAGGGCTGAGGATGTAGCATAGTGTGAAGGCCCTGGCATCAATCCTCAATACTAGGGGGGGAAAAATTTGTAAAGTAAGCTCATCGGACCTGTGAAATCTTAAAAAAAATCTTTAGGAGTTCAAACATACAGAGAATGAAACTGGCAATCAGGGTGAGAATGGGAAGCAAATATGGAGAGATATAGTCCCAAAGATACAAAACAGCAGATATAAAGGATGAATGACTCTGAAGATCTGCCATACATGAGGACTAAAATAAGTATAGTATATTCAGAATTTTTGTTAAATGAGTATATCACAGCTGCTCTTGCTTCAGGGAAAAATGTATAAGGGATATAAGATGATGGATATTCATTTCACCACAGTAATCTGGTTACTATATAAATGTTTCTAATAATGTGTGTACCTTAAATATGCACAATATACACAATAAATTTTATTTTAAAACATAAAAAATAAAGTTGGGCCCTTTCTCCTATATAAGGATGTCTTAGAACACTAAGAAAAACAGTCCTCCCCAAACCATGTCATGCTATACAATCACTATTCTTTGCTCTGTTCTGGATGACAGACGCTTGCTCCCCTTCAGGCATCAACACTGAATTCCTCACTGGATGGGCCTACCATCCTCTCAGCTCTGAACATTCAGTCAGTAAAGGAACTTACCTAAATCACTAGTCCCCATAATAACTAGTTCTTTATTCTGAAAAATTTCTGTTTCATAATCTCAACTGGGCCCATAACCCCAACTGGGTGTTTCAGAAACATCAATTATAACTCAACAATTAGCAATACTATTTACCGGCATAAACAATGTCAAAAATGTCACAAATACTCATGTACTGACATCAAGCAGCATGTTTTCAAAAATCTTTGGAAATGACTGCAGCCATCACTCAGACACTATACATTTATACAAATGTTGGTTTAATGTTAAGTTTTCATTTACAGTTCACAGAAAAGTCAGAAGCAGTTTATTATTCTGCTGAAAAGAAAGTTTACCAGATACAGCAATTTTAACTTTAATCCCCAAAATAAATATTTCAAAAAATTGGATGAGACTAATGATATACTGTAATTCATTAGAATACATTTAAGTTTAAATTGCATTTAATAATTGCTCAGTATTCAGTTAGGAAATGAAAATTCATAGTAACACTTTTCTAGAATACACTATCTTAAATATAGTACATAGGCACCTCAATGAGGGCTTAACAGATTTTCAAATACATTTCATCAAACATAAGATAGCATCCAAAGCTTCATCTCAAGCATAGTTTAACATAATACAAGTCAATAAATATAATGCATACATAAATAAAAGCAAACACAAAGATCTCACAATCATCTCAGTAGTAGTAGAAAAAGTCTGTGACAAAATCCAAGGTCCATTCATGATAAAACACTGAATAGGACCTTATTTCAATCTGATAAAAGCCATTTATTTATGACAAACCTACTGCCAACATCGTATTAAATGGAGAAAAATTCAAAGCTGTCCCTCTAAAATCAGAACAAGACAGAATTCCACTATCATCACTCCTTTCCAGTGTAGAACTTCAAACATTAGCCAGAGCAATCAAGCAAGAGAAAAAAATAAAAGGAATATACACAGGGAAACAAGAAGTAAAACTATCCTTATGTACAGGTGACATGGTATTTTACATAAAAGATTTTTAAAACTCCACCAAAAGGTTTGTTATAGCTTGTATCTAAACGTCCTCCCAAAGGCTCATGGCATTCATACGTGAGGCTTTTCAGAGATGGCTGGATCTAGGGTGTGAGAAAATGGATTAAAGGTGTAATTAGTCCACTGACTGGTTTAGCACAGTTCTGGGCATGTACAATAGGAAGGCCCACCCTAGGTGTGGGCAGCACCATCCAACAGGCTTGTACCCTGGATGGGACAAAAGAGAAAGGGAGGCTCCCAGCTGCTGCTTTGCTGCTCCCTACCTGCCCTACCAAGGACTGTTTCTTCTCTGTGATGCCCCTCTGCCACCCCACCCTGCCTTGGGAACAGCTGACTACGAAGTGAAACCTCTACAAATTATGAGCTGAAATAAATCCTTCCTCCTTTAACTTGTGTATCAGTCATTTTGTACCAATGAGAAAGTAACTAAGACAAGACTCCTAGAACTAATGAACAAACTCAGCAAGATAGCAAGGTACAAAATTAACACACACACAAAAAAATCAACCATGTTCCTGTATACCAGTAATGAATCTACCAAACAAAAAACTTGGGAAATGCCATTCACAATAGCTTCAAGAAAAATTAAATATGTAAGAATTAACCTAAGCAAGGAAGCAAAAGACCACTATAACAAAAACTACAATACTCTGAAAAAGGAGACTGAAAAGGATAAAAATGGAGAGATAGTCCCTATTGCTGGGTAGGCACAACCAATACTGTCTTTAATGCCATAATCCCAAAACTGATATACAAATATAATACATTTTCAATTGGGGCTGGATGTGATGGTGCACACCTGTAATCTCAGCACTTGGGAGGCTGAGAAAGGAGGCTTACTACCAGTTTGAGGCCAGCCTACATTACAAAGTGAGTTCAAGGCCAGCATGAACTGCATGGTGAAACTCACTCTCAAAAAGACAAAAATATAAACAATAAAAATAAAAAAGCAACCCCAATTGAAATACTGGCACACAAACAGACATGTAGATAAATGAAACAGAATAAAGGATGCAGAAACAACCCCAGGCACATTCAGCTAGCTGACCTTTGATAAAGGGGCCAAAAACATGCTGGAGAAACTATAGCCTCTTTAACAAATGGGTACTGGGAAAAGTGGCTATCCACATGTAGAAGATTCTAGATCTGTAATTCTATCATGTACTAAATTAAAATCAAAATGGATCAAATATCTAAATATTCGAAACCAAAACAATCTGCAGCAAGATGAACTAGGTAAAGCTCTTAAGGCTGTAGACATAGGGAAGGACTTTCTGAACAAAATCCCAACTACACAAAAAATAACATCAAGAATCAACAAAAGGGAACGTAACAAAATAAGCTTACATGCAGCAAAGGCATCAACAAAGTGAAGAGACAATCTAGTGATAAAATGTTTGCTAGCAGCACATACAGAGGACTACATCTAGAATACACAGAGAACTCCAAATAGCAAAAGAGGAACAGACCCTTCAAAATAAAAGGCCCAATGAAAAAATTAGCAACAAAAATGAACAGACACTTTCAGAAGAAGTACAAACAGTCAATAAACATATGAAAAATGGTCAACATCTCTGGCCATTAGAGAAATGCAAATTAAAACAACACCGAGATTCCATCTTTCAAAGAATAGCTACCATGAGAAACCACACAATAACAAATGCTAGTCTTGCCGCTGGTGGAAAAGGATCCCTTCTACATTGGTGGGATTTGTCAACTGGCACAGCCAGTACAAAAATCAATAAGAGAAGATTCCTCAAAAAAACTAAAACTAGAAATTCCCAGCTATTCCCCTTCTAGTATCTTGCTGAAGGAGTTAAAAGATATATTATAATGATATATATGTATCTATACAGCAACACAACTCACAGTAGCTAAACTTTATAAGCAGCCTATATACCTTTCAAGAAATTGATAAAGATGTGGTATTTATATACAATAAAGTACTACTCTTCTATAAAGACATAAATTTGAGTTCTTTATAGAAAACCAATGCACCTTGAAAACACAATGTTAAGCAAAATCAGGTAAGATACAGGTTAACTATCACATAGTTTCTCTTATATATGAAATCCAAAGCATAAGGAGCAAAATAAGATAGATGATAATAGCAAACAGGGAGAAAGATCCTTTGCAAATGGGAAGAGGATTGGGAGGGTGCTACTTAAGGGAAGGAGAGGGGAGGAGAGGGGAAGAGAGGGGAAGAAGAGGGGAAGAAGAAAGGGAAAAAAGGGGAAAGGAAAGGAAAAAAATTAAGATGTGCTATATACAAGTATGAACTCCCCACAACGTGATCATTACACACCACAAACATGTACTAATAAAAATTAAAAGACAGCTTCAACTACATAGTGTACCATTACTTTAAGACAAAAAACTACAAATTAAAAAAAACTACAAACACAGGTATAAAACATATACCTATTTTAGATATTTTAAATGTATCTTACAATTGATGAAATACAATGGACAAAAATATATCTGAAAAAAAACAAAATCCAAATCAAAGTTTGAACATCTGAAGCGTTTATACCTTTCAAGTACAAGTGGAAAAACCGCTAGCATAAAGTATCTCAATCCTGGTGTATGGAGGACATATTATATACAGAACAGTATGAATTATGCCACTGTTACACTTCAGGTTACAATCAAAAAACACACTCTCCCCCAGCCACCTACCAACCTGCAACTATATGGACAGTTCAATCAGAAGCCTATTTGCTAGGCACTAACTCTTACTAAATAAGGTGGAAATGAGCAACTTAGTTTGTTTATATATGAGTATATTTAAGCATAAAATAGTACTGTTTCACTTCAAAAACATCAACTGAACACAAAACTTAGTAAAATGTTGTATTGCACAAAGGAAAAACCTAAATTTTAGATGAGCCATTTCTTTTCTTATTCTGATACAGAAACTGTACCACTTACAAAGAAACTATACCACAGAAAATAATGAGAAAACAACAGGCACTCAATAAAATAGTGGATTTATCACAGATGTTTATTTTCTTTTTTTTTTTTTTTTTTGCGGTACTGGGGATCGAACTCAGGACCCTGCGCTTCCTAGGCAAGCGCTTATTCCACTGAGCTATATCCCCAGCCCACAGATGTTTATTTTCAATCTTTTCTCTCAATACTTATGAACCAACTTACAACAAGTGCTGCTGACAGTAAACACAATGATCCTTTCCACAAGATCTTAAGACCCAGGAGGGAAAATACCAATGTAATAAACCGCAAATTTTGCCCAGCTACACAGGAGGTTATCTCAATGAGACAGGCCTAGGGAAACAGTGCACTTATTTAACATTCTCCAGTAAAAGACCTATCAATATTTACATAGCTCATACTCTTGATCTATAAAGAGAAACTTTTCTAACAATAAACTAGCAATGATGGCAAATATTTTATAGCTTTCAATGACACGAACAGCCTGGAATGGTACACATGCCATAGATTCACCACCACTGAACTAGGCAGTGGTAGAAAAATCAAGCAAGTTATATTCTGGTTCCTCTTTAGTTTTAATGTCTAAGTAAAATCAGGAATGACATACACTTTAAAAGATGTAAAGCCTTCTGAGAGACCACTATATTGGTATAACTGCCCTCTTGTGAGTCCAAGAAGCTATAGTTAACTTCCACAGTCAGAAAACCATATGAAACAAAATAAATAGCTGCTCCTCCTAATCACTGCTTATGAGGTAAACACTTAAGAAAATTAAAGACTTTTCAATAACTTAAACATTTGCCCTGAAGAAATAAACCACTCAACAGTACTGTTCAGTAAAACACAACTTATAATTTTAGTAGCAAAGTGACACTAGCATGAATAACAGTATACCAAGTCATGCACTGTTTTTACTTTACAATAATATTCCAATCACTAGACTGCAAAATCTGTCACATAATACTGTATTTCCTAAGAATAAACTGCAATATGCCTGATATCTAGCTATTTAACTTTTTTTTAATGTGAAGTTAAACCTCACCTGGAAAGGTGAATTTTAGACTCCTACCCCATCACATGGTAATCATGTAAAATAATCATAATTAGATCATCAATTAGAATATACACAGTATTTTAACATAACTTTTTGGGTTTTGGGGGGGATTTTTGGTCTTTTTGAGATAGAGTTTCACTGTGCAGTTCAGAGTGGCCTTGAACTCACTTTGTAGCCCAGGATGGCCTCAAACTGGCAGTGATCCTCCTGCCTCAGCCTCCCAAGTGCTGGGATTACACGTTCAACGTAACATTTTTTAAACAACAAACCATCAGCAATGAAGACAAATCATACCCAGCCTCTGTATTTTAATGAAGTAGATAAAATTAACTGGTCTTAATAAAAATGTAATACCTTTGCCTTTTGAAGAACAGCATTTGAAGGAAAGTGAAGGCAACTTAAAGAATGGGAGAAAGTCCCTACAAACCGTAAGAGACTTGTATCTAGAATATATAAGAAACTACTACAACTAAGCAATAAGGGAAATATAGCAATTAAAAAATGAGCTACGATGAGCGGCCAGAAAAAACTATGAAGCTGAACTTAATAAACACAAATGAGGAAGCTGGTTGTGAGAAAAAGATGATCCCCCAGAAGTGAAAAACTTCATAAGAGAACTGTTAAAGATGGTTCCAAATACTTAAAGCCCAAAGGATAAAAATATCATTAGATAACAGTCTTAGGAATGTGGCAATTCAAAGCTTAGAAAGATGCTTCTTGCTCTTTCTAATTTATACAAGAAGAAAATGGAAAGCACTGTTCAAACTACTTGACAAGTTTTTATAAGAAAATAAAACACCCTAATTCTTAATTGCTCTCATTTTAAAGTTCAATGTACTAAATACTAATTTTACTTTTTAAAATTTTCCTATAATTTGCAACCATTCAGAGCGTTAATATTTTTACAAACTTTTTCAAAAGTCTCAATTTTTCTACTTATCTAGATGGCTTTGAACAGTTTCTGTTTGCATGTTATTGTTAGCTCCCCAAACTACTCTACCAACAAAGGACTGCCTGTGTAGTGAGGGTGCATTATTTAATAGCACTCTCAAGAGCATATATACATATATATCAAGAAAAATCTACTAGGTGAGTAACAAGTCTCAACATCAAAATATACTAGCTTAGCTCTTCCACTGTTTGGATCCAAGGTTCTGTGTTATGATTTACACGTACAATTCTCTTCTGTTCCTACTCACCACGTCCTGCTTATAGCTAAGCATCTTCAACTAAAGATGAGAAAAACTAGGATTAATGATTAAAGAACATCCTCATAATGCCAGACCAGCCTGTTAGAAACGGCAGGGAAATCAGAAAACTGCTAAACTAATTCTTTCACTAGCATACACTAAGCTGCCCACTTCCAAAAAGGGTTTACTTTGGTTTTATTTTCTGTCCATGCAGTTTATACACAGACCTACTTTACTCTCAAAGAAAAATATTTTATTTTTTTCTGGGCTTCTCATTAACGACATTTTACAAGCATCTGCAAAGAGACTAGAGCCCAGGCCTGGTGGCACATGCCTGTAATCCCAGCACTCAGGAGGCTGAAGCAGGGAGGTTTGTCACAAGTTCAAGGTCAGCCTGAACTACATAGTGAAACCATCTCAGAAAAATAAAGGAAAAGAAATATATAGAGAGACTGTAGAGAGAGAAACTGTGTAGTTCCACTGCAACACTAGCATAAGTGATAAATTTTAAAACATTACATGTTATGGTATAATGTGGTATCCTGAATGGATGGGGTCCTAGACAGAAAAAGGATTTAATTAAAACCAAAAAAACATAAGTACAGTATAGATTTTAGTTAACAATGTCAATACTGGTTTACTGCGACACACATACCACACTAATTTAAGTTATCAACAGTGGAAGGTAAATGTGAGGTATACAGATATTCTCTGTACTACCTTCATAATTGTCAATCTATTTAAGAAAGTAAATAAGTACTATGTATACTTTATCTCATGCTAGATTAATGCTGAGATCTTGTGAGTTTCTGAATTACAGGCACTAAATAGTATTTATAAATTTCTATCCCTTACAATAGTGTTTCTTAAGCTATGCTGTAGGAAATGCTGACTCCAAATAATAACTCTCTCTCGGAAAGGGGAACCCAGCCAGAGGGTCTCCACCGCAGTCCCACTTCCATCTATGAGAAAGATCTGTGAGTCTGAAATAAGAATTCTGTGAGAAAGGGAAATGTGAAAGCCACTCACTAGCCTAAGAAGGAATGAAGTTCATGTTTTCAGGATCATTTCGAAATTCATAGCTTCTCATAATGGCGAGCATACTGAACTAAGGGTATAAGACCTAGATTCTAACCCTGCTTTTTTCATTAACCAACTTTTATTACTAACCAATTATGTACAACCTTTGCTCCTTTTAGTTTCAGTTTTCTCATATGCAATGAGAGCCAGAAAGATACACAAAGTATGTTTCAGCCAAAAAGTCTCAACTTAATTAGAATTAGTCTCAAAAATTTAAAGAATGGTAAAAGTAGCTGTTGTACAGTTAAGTATAATGCTCTTAATAAAGATCAAAATTATTCATGCTTGGTGTGGTGGCACAGAATTTGTAATCCAAGAATTTGCAAGGCTGAGGCAGGAGGATCTTGAGTTGGAAGACAGCCTAGGCCACATAACAAATTCAAGTCCAGCCTGGACTTCAAAGATCCTGCTTCAAAAAATATTTTTTAAAAAATCAGGGTTGGTTGGTTGGTTTTTTAAAACCTTTTTGGCCTAATTACCTTTATCAAGATATACTGGCTTAAAGAAAATACATGCATATTACACTCAGTCATCTCATCTGATTTTAAATTTAAAGCTTTGTGACATTTATTTCAGAAATACGAAGTTTTCCTCTGTCTACCAAAATGAAGCAATATGAAAGTGTATCTAACAGACAATATAATTCAAAATCAATTCATTTCAAAACTGTGTTAAACTTCTGGATTCATCTTCCTCCCAGTTTGACAGTATTATTATCTAAAGTGCAAAAATTCAATAAAACGGAACACGAAATTGACCATGGCAAGTTTTTAACATGAGTTTCAAATTAAATTTCAGTATCTTAAGAATATTAAATTATCTGCATAAAATATATTTTAATTACGCCAGGGTTTCAAATGTCACCAATCTAGAAACAAACTATAATAAATATTTATATAAACCCGGAAAATACAGGGTTTTAATGTGTAGTAAATATGCTAATGATTGTTGGCAGTTCATTTATAATTTATATTTACTTCCAAAAACAGCTAAAAGTGGTTAGAGAAACTATGTGCCATTAATATGTAATCTCTGGTCTTTTCAAAATATTTTAACATTCTCTCATATAAACAGAAAACATTGTTTAAATAATGTAATCACAAAATGAAAACTATCAACTTAAAACACATTTTTACTATTGCATCTTCAGGAAACTACAGGTATTGTATTTTTGACCCAGCTATACTTCTCCTGGATATTTTCCCAAAAGAGTAAAAGAAATCACACCACAGTAGTATATGTATACATGCCAACAGCAACACAATTCACAATGGTGAAACTATGGAAGCAGACTAGATGCCTAACAAGACCAAAGGCTAATTAAAATGTAGTATATATACACAATGGAGTATAACTCAGCCATAAAGAAGGATAAATTCAGCTGGATGTGGGGGCACAAGCCTGTAATCCCCGAACTAGGGAGGCTGAGACAGGAAGATCATACAGTATTCCAGACCAGGCTGGGCAACCTAGTGAGTTCAAGACCAGCTTAAACTACACAGTGACACCCTGTCTCAGAAAAACAAAACAAATAAATTCAAATCATTTGTAGAAACATGAATGGATCTTGAGACGATGTTAAGTGGCAAAACAAATTAGATGAAGATTAAATATCACAGGGTTCCATTATACAAGAAACCCTAAATGTAAAAACAGCAAAATAAAAGAGGTGGTAGGAAACAGGAAGATACACGTCATGGAGATGGGGAAGGTGACGAGAGAAAAGGAAAGAGTGGAAAGAGGAAAGAATACAGTATCAAAACTGATCAAGATACACAGTATATGTACCAATTTACTAAAATGAATGTACTTGTGATGTATTGTAAACATATACCAACAACAAAAAACCCTATAGGTACTAAGCACAACTCCTCAAAAGACAGGGACCCATTCACAAGCACATGGATTTCAAACAGCAAGTACAGTAACTAAAAATTGTAACACTAAAATGTCACTTTTAGAATTATCTTTGTTTTGCTAGTTAGCTATGCCCAATACTAAACTAATTCCCCAAAGCTGAAATTGTTAAACATTTTATCCGCTATGATACATACGCATAATAAAAACGATCTCATGGACATGCAGAACGCATTCTGTGGCATCACCTTAGAAGTACCAATTGCAACACATATCAAACCCTTCTGCTTTAGTACGTATAGATTTAAAATTTTTCATTTTATTATGCAATAATGGCATGAATTATTAAATCACAGTTCTATAGCCTAGTTCAATAAAACTAAAAAAGACATACTATCTTTTTAAATAGTAAAACGATACTTTTAAGTTATTAGCATTTTTCAAATGGTCAAATTTTTTTAAAGCTTCAGCGTTAATACTTGAAAGCCTGTGCTCAGAAGAAACCAAACATTGTATTCAGTACGATAAGAGTTAAACAGCTTAGCTAAGAAACCACTTGTTCTTCAATTAGCTTTCCCCTTGCTCTAAGCTTTTAATTTGTCTGCACTGCAGTTTTTCACTTAAGTGAAAAAAAGATCAGAGTCAGGTAAGAACAATCACCCATCTTACATTCTACAAGCAATCGTCCTCTCGTCCCTGGTCTTCTCCTCCCCCACCGGTTCAAGCCGGGCGTCCGGGAGGACTGGAGCCCCCACCTCGACCCAGGAGGCCTCCAGGCGCGACCCCCTTGGTACCCTGCGCTGACACCCGCCCACCTTGGGCCTCCTCTCCTTCCTCCCCGGCACCTTCGCCCCACAGCTCCGACCCTCACCAGCCGGGCCCTACGAACGCGCCCGCGCCGGGGCCACCCGCCACCAGCCGCGGGCGCGCGGCCGACGCGCGAGCACGACCAGCAGCCACCCCTGCCTGCCGCCCCAGGCCCTTGGCATCCGTGCGGATCCCACCCGAACCCTGCCCAGTCCCGAACTTTGCTTCCCACGGAGCGCAGGGCTCAAGAGAGCGCGCTTCAACTTCTCCCACACGATGAGCCCCCGACCATCAGGAACAGGCGCAGGGGCACGGCCAGGTCCGAGCGGGAAAGAGGCAACCCGCCCCAGAAACCGACCTGTGGAGACCGCCATCTTCTCCTACAGCCCGACGCAGCCGCCTGAACGCACGGGACGTCTGCGTCACTTCCGGGAGCGCGCTGCCGGGTGCACGTCGTTCCAGACTCCGCCCCGCGTGGCCGGCGCTGCTGCTGCTGCCCGAGCAGTGACAGCGCGCACGTGGGCCAAGGGTGGGCACCCTCGCCACTGTTTAGCAACTACGTCTGAATACAACTGTCTCAAACTAAAAAGTTCATGGAAGGGTTAGTAGACAAATTACTTTCTATAAAATAGCCCGAAAGGATAAAGAACCACACACAGAAGGGGTGCGATCAGACACAGCAGCCACGGACCACGTGAGCGCGTGAACGGAGATGGGAGGCGAGGGGATCTACAGCGATTTTCAACCTCCTAGCACGTGTACGAAAACAAGGAAACAGGAAAGCCTCTCGATAATGTTTCATAGTGATTCAATATTGAAATGGTAATAGTAGGGCAAAGCTGAATCACACAGAACATTTTATTAAAATAAAAATAACACAAAACACGGGCGTTGACAAATCTGTTGAAAAACTATCCCAAAGGGGGAAAGTGTATTTGAAGAACTTCTCGGCCTTTTGGCTAAGATCAAGCGTAGTATCTGTGTTTAGCAGTATTTGAAGAACTTATAAGGACGAAGAGAATTTACTGTCTTTTTCTTTCAAATATAGCCATAATAGTGAAACATGATTAAAATGTATGACTAAGCCTTTATCAAAAAGTATAAGGTCAAAATGCTAAGGAAGCAGGTCATGTAAGAAGGTTTTACGTCTGTAGTTTTCAGTGCGGCTACTGTGTAACTCAGGGCTCTCCATAGCTGCTGTGTAAGTGCAGTATAAAAGCGGGAAGTCAATATTTGATGTTATTCTGCTTCTGTTAAAGAAAGGAACAGTGGGACTAAGCATGTAGTTTAGGAGTAGAGTGCTTGCCTAGCATGTGTGAGACCCTAAGCTCTACTCCGGTACAGTACTGTCAAAAGAAAAAAAAAAAAAAAAAACGGGGAAAAATGAACTTCAAAAAACTGAAATGACTTTTTTAAGAGCATGTATCCACCCATAGTTTTTTAAAAGCTGGAATTGTAATGCAGTTGTCACTACAAAGTTAATGCTGTTCTCACCCCTAGTTTGCATTACTATGTTAGTACCGATTTTTATGTTGCTATACCGGTACCTGTAGTCTGAAGATTTTGATTTTACAATAATCATTATGCAGAGAGGGGATAATTAGTACAGGGGTAGACATTCTTAGTTCTTTCAGTTCTGCTCATTGACCCCATCTCTTTACATATCTGAAGCTTTGAAAAAAAGAAAGACATTTGATTGCTGAACACAGAATGTCCTCGGTTTTGCTTCCCAGCTGATCCCACCTGATAAGTCACGAGGCAGCCAGCCCCTTTCATGGGAAAACTTCAACTCTCCATATTTCTCTCCTTCCCTTACCTGTTCCACTTCAGTTCCCCTCAGCCACAAAAGCCAAACCCACCCTCACCCACTTTTGCAGGACTTTGACGAACAGCTCACCTTGCTCAGGTTGTTCTGGCCCAACCCACCCTGCCCAGTTTGTTCTGACCCTCTGACCACCACCACCACCACCCTGCTCGGGCTGTTCTGGCCCACCAACACCCACCCCCAAAAGAAGTTTAAAATCCCATGCTTTCCTTAGCTCGCCGCTGCCTTGGTCCACTGGGCGGCCTACTACCCATCTGTGTTGCCACCCTCCCCAAATAAAGACTTCTCTCATGTCAGAAGGTCTGGTCTGGTTCCATGTGTGTCTCGGCTTCTATCACCAACATGCCCCCTAATGTGAAGTGATGCTACAGAGCACTGTTATTACTTGTTCAGTATAGTTCAACCTGGCAGCCCCTAAGATGGTACTTGTGCCCTTGTTTTGGATGCTCCTTTTGCACTGAGTGTGTGCTAGTTTATTCACTACTTTCTACTGAATGACAAGGGCAGGTGCTACAATATCAGGGCTGAGGTTATTGTCTCGGTCACTTTGCTAAGGCAAAATACAGGACACCCAAAATTAAGGAAGGAAAGGTTTATTTAGCTGACAGTTTGTGGAAGTTTCAGTCCATAATCAGCTGGCTCCAAGGCAGAGTGGTACATAGCAGAGGGCAACAGTTCAAGACGGCAGAAAACACCAAAAGCACCAAGAGCAAGAGGTGGGAAGAGCAAGCCTCTTTTCCTCCCTTATATCGTATGCAGGCCACCACCCCATAGGGCGGGTGTAGCCCTCACTGCCCTCCTGCCCTCCTCTTCCACAGAATGAGGATGTTAACAAAGTGAGGACCCTGGGCCCCTGTGAAGTCGCTTAAACTGGTAAACTCCTCAATTTGACACAGTGTATCAACCATTACAGTTATGTTTAGTCTATTTAATTTTTTTTAATGTTTTTGCAGTTGGGGTATTGAACACAGGTGCTCTACCATTGAGCTGTATGCCCTTTTTCACAAAAATCAAATACGTTGATGCCAGGTATGTAGCTCAGGAGTAGAGCAAGTACTTGACATGTGGGAGTCCCAAGGTTCAATCCCAGTACCAAATAAAAAAAATTGTCTTGCATTCAGATTAGAAAGTTGTTGCATAATCTAAGCTAGCTTAAATTCCAGAAATGCATTGGAATGAGTACTTAGGACCAAATGTGTAGCTCAGTGCTTAGCAGTGCTTAGGGTGTGCAAGGACTGGAGTTCATCACTAGGATACCTTCCCCCACCCCAGAAATAGGCCGATTGCTATAATGAAACTTTGCTCAATATGGAAACAAATTGCAGAAATGAGCAAACCAAAAGACACCTAGAATAATCAAGAACAGTGGAGGTGAAGCCTGGTATTTGGGGTACTGGTGTCATTACCAGGAATAGGGCAACTTGCAGCACATAAGCACTTCGGAAAGGCCAAGGTGAACAGTGGATGTCAGGTGTTCCTGCTGTTTTCCACCAGTCTGTCCATCTCACACTGCACACTAAAGCAAGATGAACTGCTGTTCAGTTTACAAGGTTGACAAATGCACTGAATTTGTACTATTCTCCATTTCCAGGCCAGGGATATAGTTCAGCAGCACAAGCACCTGCCTGGCAAGCGCAAGGTCCTGAGTTTGATTCCTGATACCAAAAAAAAATATCTTCCTCCATTTCCTCACCAGCAAAATGAAAATAATCTCAAAGTTTATCCTTAACACATTTAATGTAGTGTTTGGCCCATCCAATGTGCACGATAAATGACTGCAGTTCTAATGACCAGATCCCAAAAGATCTTTCTAATACGCTTTAAAAAAATACTGGGAATTGAACCCAGAAGCACTTTACCAATGAGTTAATTTGTAGACATTCATTCATTTGTTTATTAATTTTTTAAGAGGGGCTCACTAAGTTGCAGTCCTCACTCAGGCTTCCTCAGTGCTAGGAGTACAGGCATGTGCCAGCATGCCCAGCTAAGCAAATCATTTTTCATCAGAATTATGGGTTGTCCTCTTGGCTCTGGCTGTTAGGAAACTCAAAGACAAATCAGTAGCACATCCCTAGTACATACTTAAGATATATAATGTGTGCACTGAGTTCATCCTCTCAATTCACCTTTTCGTATTTCTCCTTTATCATATTTTACACTTTTTTACTTCCTTATCATAGAACTCACTACATCAGTGTACATTGCTACAAGTCCTCACTCTGTTTTTAGAAAGCATGTTATTATTAAGTGATAAACTATTTTCAGTCCTTTGATATTTATAAAACATTGGATAATTGAAACTTAGGTGCCATTTACTAATCCCTTCCTTTTAAAAGTGCCCAATCATGTCCTACCAGTGGAAGACACCCTAAGCTGATATAATAAAACTTTGCTAAGCTGCTTTCTCCTCAAGCTGGCTAGTAGTCTCTGTAGAAGTTTGACACAAAAACAAACACATTTGCAGAACACCTCTTTCTCCCTCTCTCAACTATCCTCCCTCTGTCTCTCATGCAGAAAACAATGAGTTGAAGCAGGAAAAGAAGAAAGACAGAGGAGAAGGTATATAGACACAGACAGAAGTCAAAAACTCCCATTAATGTCTGTGTTGTTTGGGGGCTTATTCTGCAAGGTGGACAATATAATACAGGACACATATTTTATAAAATTATTTATAATAGTCACCCAAAGATACAAGAGTGCAAGAAATATGTCCACACAGTAAGGACCTGGATCCCATGGAAATGTCCTGCAGAGTCCAACTGAAGACCTAGAGCTCATGACAATGCCTCCTACGAATCCAGCTGGAGGCCCAGAGCCCACAACAGTATCTCATGCAGGCCCGTTTCACAGATCTGCCCGAAGGCCCAAAGGTCAGTGGTGGAATCTAGGAAGTCTATGCCAGCGGGATGAAGGATCTGTACTAGCAGGCTAAGGGATCTGCACTGGAGCCAGGAAGTGATGCTCAGAAGAACCAGAGCTCCCCCAAAAGGTACCACTGCTATCCTCAGCACCACTGAGGTCCTAAGCTCCTCCGATGATCAAGATGACTGAGTTCCAATTAGGAAAGGCAATGCAACAAACTTCTTCCGATTAGGGAAGCCAATGCAACAAACTTCTTCAAAAGACTGAGCTGTGCACCTTCTTCCCCTCTGGAGTCAGGAAGCAATGCTCAGAGGACCAGGGCTCTCCCAAAGTGAACTGAAGCTATTCTCAGCGCCAACAAGGTCCTGAGCTCCTCAGAAGATGAAAACAGCCAAGTTCATCAGGAAAGCCAGCATGATGAGCATCTCCAACAGCTTCCAACAGCTTCAGCAGCCTCTCTCCACTCCTAACAGCCATCTTCTCCTTCTCCAGTTCTGCCTCTTATGCTGTTGGCAACAGTCCCAAGGTGGGCCTCCCACACCCAGCACCACGCTTACTCAGTTCAGCTGGGAATTATAAATTGACCACCAGTTGTCAATCTACCACAATGCCACTTTGAAGGAAGTAAGCTCCCTGACCAATGTCGTAACCCACCAGTTGACAGAAGAACTATCCCTGTAGCAGAAGATGCACCCCCCAGCCAGTATACTTTAGTTTGTTGGTTGCCCAGGTAATTGTTCTGGTTACAATTCCTGTTACTTTGGTTTCTTAGAAATAGCTGGTCACTGTGATGCATAGCTGGTCACTATGATGCATGTTGTAAGAACCAATCCCCAACTGACAAGCCATTCTGTCTCTGTACTTGGGGCTTGCTTATCCCATACTGCAACAGCAAGCAGAAACACCAAAATGACACCCAGGATCATTTGGAGGCGGATTTATTTACATCAACCAGCGCTGATCAAGATCATTCCTAGATTATCGGGCCCCGTGTGGTGATCTAGGCTTTCGTATGATGCACAAGCAGGAGGCACAAAGGTGAGAGAGACCAGCCTGGCAGTTCTTCTGATTAACTAGCAGGGTGAGATCATCAGTTACAAGGGTAGATTAATGATCATCAACTCATGAAGCTTGGTACAATGGTACAATCAGGCATCCTGAATGTTCGCTTATGCTCTCATGATTACAGGAGTCAAGAAAGTAATTACAAAGCCATGAAGCAGTTACAGAGCTAGGCAGTTTCAAAAGAACAAAGTTTTTTAAAAAGTCTCTCTTGTACAGTTTTTCCCTTTCAGTATAAGCCACAGATCACCAGAGATCTGGGCCTGATATTTTGGGAATGATCCCAATCAGTAACCATCAACATAAATAAATCTGTCTCCAAATCCTGGATGTTGTTTTGGCATTTCTGCTTGACATTGCATCTGGTGTGTTGGCCAGACAAGATGAACTCTTTGGTCATCTGACAGTGCTGACCTCTTTGGTCACTATTTGTGGCCCTCAAAGACAAACCAAGGACTTTTCCAGGTCCCAATGTGAAGATACACCTTCAAGATTTCTCAAGTCCCCATGGAGGTCTGCAGGAGGAATCCTGGCCCCCCACTTGAGCAGCTCACAAACGATCCCAAAGGGAGGACACAGTCTGTCTATCTCTCTATCTATCTGCCTGCCTGCCTGATTCCAGCAAGACCCCCAGGGCCACCCCAGTTCATCTGTCAGTCGTGCTCAGCTCCAGCAGAAAAGGAATATGATCAACTCTTGTTAGCCAAGACCACCCTCAAGGGAAGGTGGTTGGAATGTTGAACTCCTGAGTGCCTGCCGAATGAATGTGTGAGTGGCATATACAGCATAAGCAATAGGCTACACTATCTGTGCACCAGTACTGGGAAGTACTGGCATGGTGGCTGGTTGAGCCTCACCTGTGGTGCAATGGCTATTGACATACAGCATAACAGACACACTGCACCCTCCTTAACTAATGTACACCTAAGTCCACATGAGGGGTGCAGCCAGGTGGGCATCTGCATGGTCCTTCTCTAAGGGGCACCCACCCTTTGTCCGTTGCACCATCATCCAAGGGTACAGAACACACATATAGGAAGTCAGAGATGGTAACTAATTAGTCAAAACCCACAGCCCCTGACTGCAGGAAAAAGGCTTTTTCTGAGATTACAGAGTTAAAAATGAAACCACACCACTCCCTGAAACTCAAAAAGGAAGAAAGAATGAAAGAACGAAAGAACGAAAGAAAGAAAGAAAGAAAGAAAGAGAAAGAAAGAGAAACTAAGAAAGAAAGAAAGAAAGTCCCATTCTTCCTGAGAATTCTGCCTGGCACCCTCATTGGCTGCCACAGTCACTCCCAAGTCCTATAACTTCAATCCCCACTCCTGAATCATCTTATTTCCAGCCAGTTGAACTGGTTCCAGCTGGCCATTGCCTGCATTTGGCCACAGAGGCCCTCCCTCCGGAGCCTTTGGCTTCTACCCTCGTCAGATGGTGTCATCTAATGCCCAACCAAGATGACTGTCAGCAATTGCTTCTGAATTTCATTTTGACTAAAAAACAATAGGCTTTCAATCCTGATGAATTAGTTTGCCTGACCTTTCCCAAAGGTTACCCTGCCTAGAAGCATAAAATCAGTCAAGCATTTCTCCAAGTTGTAAAAGGGGAAGGGACAAAAATCCCATCAGTATGTGCTCAGAAGTCTGATAAAACCCTTACCAAAATAGACATTCCCTTCTGTCAGAAAAAGGTTACCATCACCGGGACAACTGAGACTCTTGCCTCTCACTCCTTCTGCCAGGCATAAACTTGTAGCATTTATTGAGGACATCTCACCAAACATAAATTCCTATATAAGCCAGTTCCCATCCTGCTTTTGAGGAGAGACCTCCTCTTTAAGTTAAAAGTGACCATCTCCTTTGCACTAAGCTAATCAGCCTCCTTCTTGTTTAACCTTTCACTTTCCCCAAGAGGAAGATGACACCTATGTCATCCTGAGACAGATAACCACAAGCCTGAAACTCTGAAAACTCTTCTCCCGGAGGTATGGGCTAAAGACCTGCCTTTGGGCCTGGCCATTAACCATGTCACCTCACCATGACCCCCATTGCTGTTAGATGTCACAGGAAGCACAAATAGGCATCCAGCCACACATCTGCCTGGTAGACTGTTAAACCTTGGGCAAGATCTCTGTGCCATCAAAAATGCAGTAATCACCTTCCAGTCTGCAGTTCCCAATCCACACACCTTTTTTGGACTGTTACTCAGTTGCCACAAAGGTTTGGGAACTCTCCCACTATTTTGGGGAGGCTCTAGCAACAGATTTGGCTCTGGGACAGCCTCTTTCTCTGTCCCTTCCAGCTCCATTTCTTGTCCCCCAAGAAAGAAAACATGAGGCTTCAAAACTACAAAATGTCTATAGGCTATCAATCTGCTAAAATATACCTCTTCTGCCTGTAAAGCCAGTTCCAGTTTATGTCCTCAATGAATGCTTCAAGCCTTTGAGCCGTCAGCACTACTGCGACTTTCCTCTGTATACATTGCCTCAGTCTTTTTCCACCCACAGCCTGCCGGTACTCCTGTCTAGACCTTAAAAAATGCCTTCCTCTGCTTTCAGTTGGCTCCTGTCAGCCAACCCCTCTTTGTCTTTATATGGAAAGACTCAAGTTCTGGACTCAAAATTCAACTGATCTGGATTCAACCTCCCAAAGGTTCAAATCTTGTTCACCTTCTTTGGAGAAACCCTCACAGCTGACCTCACTAATTTCCCAGTACAAAATATCACTGCACTTCTGATTAATGACACCCAAGCTGCCTGCTAGAAAGGCACAAAAGCTCTGCTGCAATATCTGGCAGAAACTGTTTACAAGAAAGAAACTGCAAGTTTCTTGGAGCTACTGGCTTGTATAAAATCTGGATCCTTGAGTTCAATAAAACAATGCTGCTTACTCAGACTGTCAGCCCCTGGGAATGTCCAGTGGCCTATCTGTACAAATACTTGGATTCAATTACTAAGGGCTGCTTCCCTCCTTTGCCTTCACACTCTTATAGCCACTGTCCTACTGATCAAGAAAGATGACAAGTTCACCTTAGCCCGAGACCTAACTGTCCAGGTGTGACGTGATAGATATGCTTAGTCACTTTGGACAAAGTTATTTGGCCAAAGCTCCCCTGATGCTGCTTCCTGCTGCTGCTTGGAAACCTGCCACCAATGATGCCAAACTTCTGCTCCTAAGCCCCCTCCAGGGAGCCAGTTGACTGAAACATTAACCCCAGCCAAAAAAACTTTATCCAGTACCCCAAGAAGATCCATCTTGATCAGAGCCAGACCTGCCCCCACCACGTGTTCTGCAAGCTCAAGCCACAGCACTGGCACCCATACCCCTGCAGCCAACTCAGGCTTCAGCATCTGTGTGTCACTGGCCCTGACCTCGCCTCCCCTTTAAAGATATACAGGTAGCCTCGGCACTCATCTACACCTATTCAGGCTGGCCCAAGGCGTTCCCTACCCGAACTGAGAGGGCAATAAAAGTCTGTAAGGTCCTGCTGAGAAAAATTATCCCTATATATGGCCTACCCTTGATCACTGGCAGTGACAACAGGCCTGTGGTTGTGGCAGAGATAAGCAGACAGACCACAAGCTATAAAAAGTTGAAAAAATAAAACATAACTGTACAAAAACAGCTTGTAACTAACTCCACAAAAGTTTAGCTCAAAGATCAGCTATACCCATAGGCACTCCAGCACACACATATAACCCAGGTACACATTAACCACCTCTACAAGTTTCAGAAATCCAACTTTAGATCCACCATTCCAGAATCCTGGAGAATTTACCTGGAACAGACAGCTCACTCTGAAGAAACGATGTACTCAAAGCCCTGCTCTCGTCACTCCAGACGCTGACCAGCCCACACACAGCTGAAGGCTGAGGACACTGTTTTGTGTCTTTTCAGGCTGCTTACCTGTCCTTGCTTCCCTGTCCCCTGCTAGCTGTGGTTTTTGCCTTAAACTTGATGCGCAGTTGCCCCAAGAGAAAAGGACAATCAATCAAACACTTGACCAAGATTGATGAGCATCCAAGGCGTATTGGACACACTCCCAGATTAGATTAACTCCCTCACTACCTTACCAGAGTAATGTCACAGAATAGACAGGCTTCAGCGGTGTGTGGGTTGCTCAAGTGACCAGAGCAGGGCTTTGAGTGGGTCATCTCTTCAGAGTGAGCTGTCTGTTCCAGGTAATTTCTCCAGAACTCTGGAATGGTGGATCTAAAGCTGGATTTCTGAAACTTGTAGAGGTAGTTAAAATTATGTCTCTTCCTAAAAGCAACTTAGGGAAAAAAAACTCTTTAATAAGAGGACCTTGGCTAGGGCCCATCCTAGGATCACTGACAACCCTAATGTTATTGCTTCTAGTTGGGACTTGTCTCAAAGATCACATGTAATATGCCCAGCAAAGATTTATCAGGGAAACTAAGAGGGGGGAAATATAGCAGAAGATGCCCCCACAGCCAGTATACCTCAGTTTGTTAGTTGCCCAGGTAATAATTCCAGTTACAGCTCTTGTTACTTTTGTTTCTTAGAAACAGCTGGTCACCCTGATGCATAGCTGGTCAGGATACATACTGTAAGAATCAGTCCCCACTTGACAAGCCATTGTGCCTCTGTACTTCCTGCTTGCTTATTCCATGTAAGCCCTAGTCTACCAGAGATCAGGGCCTGATATTTGGGAATGATCTCGATCAGTGTCCATCGATGTAAATAAATCTGCCTCAAAATCCTGGATGTCGTTTCAGTGTTTCTGCTTGCCGTTGCGTCCCTTCTCCCCATGAGTAGATAGATATACAATTCCCAAGAAGTTCTTGTCACCGGCATCTGTGATGAACACACCCCAATGCTCCCTGTGATGACCCACATCTCCTGGAGCTTTTGTCCCTATGGGATCCACCATCCCTCTTTGAGTGTTGATGCGAACTGTGACTTGCTTTAATCTACAACTTGCTAAAGTGGTAGGAAGACAGGTCTGCAATTGCAGTCCATGGTCTCTGAGTGCTAGTCCTGTAAGGAAACACTTTCCTTTGCTGTGTCTGAAACTGCTATGATGCAAGCTTACTTTGGAGAGGGCCATGTGGCACAAAACTAAGGCCAGGCTCTGGCCAACAGCCAGCAAAACCCGGAGGATCTCAGTGTGACAGCTTGCAAGGAACCGATGTAAGCTTGGTGGCATTATATTCCTCACCTCCTAACACCTGCGAAACCTTGGGAGCAATTCCTTCCTGCTCCCTCAAGCCTTGAGATCAGACCACAGCTCTTGAATTAGCACCTGGCTCACAACCCAGCCAAGCCCAGACTCCTGACTCATCAACGCTGTGAGAGAATAAACCTGCCTTCTTCAGTCACCAAGTTTGTGATAACTAGTTCCACAGCAAAGACAATAATCTTACAGCAATCACCATGTTTTAATGGCCTGGGTGAATCTGATTCCCCCATGGAGAATTCTAATCCGTCTAATCAGTGTGAGGAAAGCTCTATTATCAACAAACTTCTTCAAGTTTTTCTTCTTAATTCTAGTTACTTGTCTAGACTGCAGTGGCTTTGCAGCTAACCTATCCTAAATGCCCATGTTTCTTTTTTAAAAAATTATTTTATCCATTTTATCGGTTATACAGATTAATAGGTTTCATTTTGGCGTATTTGTACATGTGAGCAGCAGTCTTCATTTTTACCCTCCCCCTTCATTCCCTTGCCCTGCCCTCCCCCTGTTCCACATTTGACGGGTTCAATGTATTTACCTTGTTCATATTCATCCCTCCGTTACCCACCCTTACATGCTCTTCTGCTCTTATTTCTTTCCTCTTGTTTAATAATAGCCTCCCCTCTATTTTGTTGTCATCTTTTTTCAGATTCTGCATATTCAGGAAAACATGCAATTTTTGTCTTTTGGTGTCTGACTTATTTTGGTCAACATGATGGCGTCCAGATCCATCCATTTCTGTGCAAATGACAGAATTTCATCCTTCCTTGTGGCTGAATAGTGCTCCACTGTGTGTTTGTATGCCACATTTTCTTTATGCATTCATCTGTTGAAGGGCACCTAGGCTCCCTCCATATCGTGGTTATAGTGAATTGTACCAAGAAAACATGGATATGCAAGTGTCCCTATACTATGCAGGTATTGTACATATTTTTTAAACACTGCATTCATTACATCCTTCCTAGTCAAGTAAGTCTGCATTTGCTCTTTGATTTTATTTATTTCTTCATTTGGATTTTGCCTATCATCAAGTTGGCAACATGTTTCATACTGACTGCCAATTCAAATCAATGTGTAATGGCTAGCTGAGGAGCCACTTCTAAAGCTACCATCTAGATCAGCAAAAAACAAAGTGCTGTCATCATGTGTTGATATCAGGGAGCTACAGATGGGGAGAGAGCTACAGCAAAGAACTTGAATTTACCAGCTGCCCAATGATGTGGTATCCAAACACCTCTGCCTGGCTCTCACCACCGACCAGGATCTCTCCTCCAGCCTATCACACGTGATCATTCCCCTTCCCAGTGAATGCCCATAGTACAACATACTATATTACTGCTTTCTTTCTGGGGTCCTTTTTTTATTAATTTTTTTATTTTCCATTCATTAAACTGTTCTTGCTCTTTTAGTATATACTAAGTACTTAATATAGAAAAGAAAAAAGATGTCGGGCATGGTGGCGTATGCCTGTAATCTCAACACTCGGAAGGCTGAGGCAGGAGGATTACTGCAAGTTCGCGACTAGCCTGGGCAACAATGTGAGCTCAAGGGCAGCCTGAACTGCATAGTGAGGCCCTGTCTCAAAAAGAAAAAAAAAAACTAACATGTTCTGTCTGATTGCAATAATGAGTTTATTTGTTTGCTTGCTTGCTTATTTATTTTGAGACAGGGCTTTGCTATGTGGTCCAGGCTGGCCTTGAACTCACTATGTAGGCCAGGCTGGCCTCCAACTCAGGGCACTCCTCCTTCCTCAGTCTCCCCAGTGCTGGGATTACATGTGTGCACCACCACTCCCAGCTCATTTTAATCCGTGTTATTATTTGTGTCTAGATGTCCCTCCAAAGCCTCATGCGCTCATAGGTGGGGATTTTCAACAGGGCTCGGATTAAGGGTGCCCCATCCCGGGTATGGATGGCACAACCCAAAACACAGGTATCCTGGATGGAATATAAGGAGACGGAAAGGGCACTGCTGGTTCTGCTGTTTCACTTGCTTGCTGTTTACTGCTTTGCTAGCTCCTGTCTGCTTGCCATGGAGTGTTTCTTCTCTGTGATGCCCCTCTGCCATGCACCCTGCCTTGGAGCCAGCTGACTATGGACTCGAAACCCCCTCAAACTGTGAGCTAAATAAACATTTCCTCCTTTAACTTTGAGTATCAAGTATTTTGTCTCAGCAATGAGAAAAGTAACAAAGACAAATCCACTTGAGTTTTTGACCCACAAAGTTTTGTGGCATCAGTAACCAAAAAATTCATCATGGAGCTTATTGCTAATGGGAACCTCTATACCTGTGCTTTAAACATACTCACAGGGCTGAGGATATAGCTAAATGAGGGTCTAACTAAGTAAGGTTATAGCTAAGCACTCTAGCGCGTGTGGGGCCCTGGATTTGAACCTCAGAACCACACACAAAAAGAAAAAAGAAAAAAGAAACAATAAAAATATACTCATGTGCGTGTACATACACAAAACCTCTCCATTACCCCAGGAACTCTCCTGTCTCTTAGCATGTAAATATTCTCTTCCCTATGTTTTCTGTCTTGTAGCAGAGCTTCTTTCTCCTGTTTAGGACAAAGTCTAACCATTCCAAGTGCCTACTGTTTGTTTTTTTTTTTTTTTTTTGCGGTACTGGGGATCGAACTCAGGACCCTGCACTTGCTAGGCAAGCGCTTATTCCACTGAGCTATATCCCCAGCCCAGTGCCTACTCTTTACCTGCCTCCACTTACACTATCTTTTCCCTGCATACAATGCGATCTGTTATTGCAGTGTCATCTGCCTATGCAATCAATGGTCAATTCCCAGAGCTCATCTTACTTGAGCTGCCTGAAGCTTATAGACTAAGGGACTATTTTGTTATCTGAGAAACAAATTCTTTTTTTTTTTATGTTTTGAAATATGTATACATTGTGGAATGGCTACACTGGATTGACTAATATATTCATTAAAACACATAGCATTTTTTGAGGTAAGAATCCTTAAAGTTTAGTACTAGCTACTTTAAAAGTATAATACACTTATTAACTATACTTAGTATATTGTAGAATGGATTTCTTGAACTTACTCTTCCTAACTGAAGCTTTGTGTCTTTGACCAAGCTCTGTGCTAACCCCCACTCTACCCCAAATCCATGGCAACCACTATTCTATTCTTTGCTTCTATGAGTTCAATCTTTTTAGAGTTCAAATACAAGTGAGATCATGGGTATTTGTCTTTCTTTGCCTGGCTTATTACACTTAACACCATGTCCTCCAGAATCATTCATATTGTTGCAAATTACAGGATTCTATTCTTATTCTTTCTTTTTATTCATGCATTCTAGCTGTACATAACAGCCAGTTTCATTCTGGCATATTTGTACAGACATGTAACATACTTTGATAGCTTTCATCCCATTGCTTCCCTTCCCCTTCCCTTTCCCCTCTTCTCTGAACCCTTGCTCTTCTAAGAGTCATCCTTTTATTGAGACAGGTTCTCGCTGTGTTCAGACTGGCCTTGAACTCACTATGTATCCTTGGCTAGTCTGGAACTCGTGGCAAACTTCCTCTTTCAGCTTCCTGAGAGATAGGATTACAGGTGAGTGCCACCATGCCCAGCTGATAGTCTCCCTTCTATTTCCCTGAAATTTCTTTTAAAATTTTTTCTAGACTCTACATCTGAGAGAAAACATTCAATATTTGACTTTCTGTCTTATTGTGCTAAACATGATAATCTCTGTTCTATTTTCCTCTAAATGACATGAGGTTGTCATTCTTTGTGACTGAATACTCCACTGTGAATATGTATCACATTTTCTTTATTCATTCATTTGTTGATAGGCACCTAGGTTGTTTCTACAGCTAAGATATTGTTAATAGTTTGTAATAAACATAGGTTTGCAGGAAGAAGTCTGCTGACCTTAATTCTCCCTTCTTTTTGATAGCTGGACTAGAATGCCATTGCATATACTTAGACCACATTTTCTTTATTCATCCTTTAATGATCACTTAGGCTAGTTCTATACCTTGACTATTAAGACTAATGCTGCAGTACATGTGGGAATGCAGATTATTCTTTATGTATTGATTTTATTTCCTTTAGGCATACAGCCTCAAAACTGTAAAGGTGAGAGACCTTGCCTTGAGAAGGAAGCCAAAGAGCACCATGTTCCAGAATGGCAGCAGTGGCTGCACCAGGATCCAGAATGGTGGCGGCATAGAGAATTTGCTCCTCAGCATTGGATTCAGTGTGCCCAGCGATCCAGGCACTTGAACCCTAAGGTCAAAAGAGAGGAAAGTTTGGCTACTGCTCCGGGTGGCAGTAGACCTTGGCATCATCCACGTGGCCCTGGCTTTAGGTGCATGGAGAATGCAACAGTTCTGAATTTAAAGAGGCTTCCACCCAGATTTCAGAAGGCCTGGGAGGCCAGGCAGTGTGCCCCTGAGAGGGCAATATGTGAGGCTGTGAGTGTGAAGCAAAAGGTGCACTGGAGACCTCAGAAGTTTAGAAAAGACAGGACCATGGATCATCTGAGGAAAGTTGCAAGGAGGGAGCAAAGCAGGCCTAAGAGAGAAGCTGTGGAGGCTGTAACCACCAGAAGTGCCATAGAGGTGGACTCACCCAAGCCCTTTGGAGTTCACAGTGTAAAACATGTTGCTTCAGATGCTGGATGTGGAATTACAAGAGACCATGTCAGCCCTGCTGGATTTTGGACTTGCTTTGGTCCCAATGCTCTGTATCCCCGTTTGTACCTTTTGGAATGGTAATGTTTATTTTGTGACTTTAAATGTTGAAAGTGTTTAATTTTCATTTGTATGGAGGCAAAATGTTATGGTTCTAATATAAGCATGTCTTTGTATCTAGAAACTGGTTTAAGGAAATGTGTCTGATTGCCAAGTTGACAAGGGGTGAAATGTTATGGTTGATACATTGTGTCAGCTTGGGGAGTCTAGAGGTTTGGCTGAGTGACTCAGCAGGAAGCCAGGGTGCTTACTTTGTACAGATCCTGAGTCTGTGGAAGAGGAGGGCATGGACATTGTGTGAGAGCTACATGCCCCCTGGGTGGGGGTAAGCTATTTACAATGTAAGGGAAGAAAACAGGCTGCTTGCAGCCATTCCTTCCTTTTGCTGGTTTTCTTTGCTGTGCTCTGCCGCTATGAACTGTTTGCCCTCTGCCATGTGCCACTCTGCCTCTGAGCCAGCCAAGTATGGACTGAAACCTCCACAAACTGTAAGCTAAATAAACCTTTCCTTCCTTATTTTGGGTGCTAGATATCTTGTCTCAGCAACGAGAAAAAAGTAACCAAGACAATCAGTAATATTGGTAAGTCTCAAGCCAGGTGTCTTGGTTACTTTTCTCTTGCTGCTGAGACAAAATACCCAACACCCAAAATGAAAGAAGGAAAGGTTTATTTAGCTTACAGTTTGTGGAAGTTTCAGTCCATATTTGGCTGGTTCTGAAGCAGAGTGGCCCTATGGCAGAGGGCAAACTGTTCAGGGCAGCAGAGCACAGCAAAATCAACCAGCCAAAGGAAGGAATGGCTGCAAGCAGCCTCCTTTTCTCCCCTACATTGTAAACAGCTTACCCCCACCCAGGGGGCATGTAGCTCTCACACAGTCTCCATGCCCTCCTCTTCCACAGGCTCAGGATGTATACAAAGTAAGCACCCTGGCTTCCTGCTGAATCACATAGTTAACCTTTTAAACTTCCCAAATTAACACAATAAACAACATCCCAGAAGGGTAAGGGCATGTCCTTTTCATCCCAAGATCTACAACTGCTGAGTTACTCAGCTAAACCTCCAGACTCCCCAAGTTGACACAATGTATCAACCCTAACACCAGGTTTAGAAAAAAAGAGGCAAATTACTAATATCAGAAATGAAAGAGAAGATATTACCACAGATCCCTTGTACACTAAAAGGGTAATATAGGTATACTGTGAGAAATTCTGCCCACAAATTTAATAAACTAGATGAACTATATGAAATAGAATAGTCCTAAAAAGGTACAATGTGCTAAGAACCCACAGAAGAAACAGACCATATGAATAGGTCTATACATACTTAGTAAAGAACTTGGGTCAATACTTGTTATCCTTTAGTGAAAGAACTCAGCACTAAGCTCAGATACATTTACTGGTGAATTCTACCAAATATTTGAGGACTAAATTATATAAATTTTCTACCGTCTCATTTAGGAGACAGAAAAAGAATGCTTCCTAACTCATTATATGTGGGTAACATTATACTAATACCAAAGACATAGCATGAAGAGAAAATTATAGACCAATAACACTCATGAACATAGATGCAAAAATCCTCAACAAAATATCAACAAATCAAATCCAGGTATATATATAAAAAGAAAAACACACCACACCTAAGTAAAAATTACCCCAGGTACAGAAGGCTGGTTCAACATTCAGAAATCAGTTATTATTCGCTCTGTGTGGTGGCACAGGCCTGTATTCACAGCACTTTAGGAGGGTGAGGCAGGAGGGCTACAGTTCTAGTTCTGCCTTTGTGATTTAGCAAAACCCTGCCTTAAAAGGCCCCCAGGGGAGGGGAGGAGACATCCTCAGTGCTGAAAAAAATCAAGTACTTTAATCCAACATATCACCATGAGGAAGACACATGATCACATGGATGTAGAAAACATGTTCGATGTTTCTGCTCCAGCTGCGGGAGCAGAATATAGAGGCTCCCGGGATTTGGTCTCAGCAGACGCAGGCAACAGCTGGAGGCACTAGGCCCAGGCACAGCCAGAGTCAGGACCTAGTCCAGAGAGCAAGGTATAAAGCTGCAGGTACAGGCTCCTGCTGGATGGATGTGCTTCGACGCCAGCTTTTAACCAACTTGCATGAGGCCTCGTGGTGTGCAAACATGAAAACGTGCCTTCTGAAAGCTCAAAGAAGGTGAACAGCCACCTGGACCACCTAGACCAATCGGATCTCTGTGCTATGGAGATGTTTGTGGGCCAGGTTCCCAGGACTGGTCTGAGAAGGACTTGAGCGAACTCTCCGAACAGTATAGTGCTGTCTATGAAATCAGTGTCCTAAGGGATAGGAGCCAAAACCCTCTGCAGAACAAAGGATGCTGTTCTGTTACATTTTACACCCATAAAACTGCATTAAAAGCCCAAAATGCTCTTCACAACATGAAAGTCTTCCCTGGGATGCATCACCATATACAGGTGAAGCCTGCTGACAGCAAGAACAAATCAAGGGAAGACACGATGCTGCTTATTGGTATGATGTCATGTCTGCCAAGGTTTTTATAGGTAAGCAGACAAACCTGAGCAAGTGTTTCAGTTTTTGTTTTGTTTTGTTTTTCTTCCTGTTTTGGCTCAAGCTGCCACCCAGTCTATCAGTGGCTTTCAGATCCACATGAAGTGGCTCAAAGCGCAGCTCAGGCATTGGAAGAATGACAGCAAGCCCTACTGAGCGCTCCCCGTGGAGACTGGAAAGGGTCTTCTGGCCCAGTTTGCCCTAAAGATTAAGCTATGGCCTTCTGTGGGAGCTTCGCTTCATACAGAGGATGAGTTTGGGCTTTGGTTTCCACTGTTCACTTTGGAGTTTAGGCACCATTTTGGGAGGTAGTTTTTTCCCTTTATTTAAAAGTTTGCCATGTTTGTAACCAGTGTGTGTTGAGATGGACCAACACCAGATTACCCTGGGGGAGGGAGAACGGAGAAGTATTTTTAAAAGATGAAGATCAGGATTTGCCCCAAACCACCCAAAGAGAGAGGACTGAGTAGAACAAAGCATGGCCCTGCGAGTGTCCCCGAGTGCTCTGGAGGAGAGTTGGGGGACCCGACACCTCATGTAGGGCTGCTACAGGCAGAAGCTGCTTGACAGCTGCCTTCCATGGAAACACTGAGTTTCTGCCACCTATTTTTCAAATTTTTGAAGTCAGATTTCTTTCCCTCTTTCCTAAAAGGGAGTTGGCAATCCTCCAGAGATAAAGCACCTCTTAAACTTAAAAAAAAAAGAAGAAAAGAAAATGTATTTAATGAGGCAGGTGGATCCCTGTGATTCAAGGCCAGCCTGAGCTATGTAGTGAGACCCTATCTCAAAAAACCAAAGCAAAGAAAAACTATATTTAAGAAAAAATACAACACTCATTCATAATTTTTTGTTTTTGTTTATCGTCTTTTTGAGACAGAGTTTTGCTATGCAGTTCAGGCTGGCCTTGTGCTCACTTTGTAGCTCAGGCTGGTCTCGAACTTGCAATGATCCTCCTGCCTCAGCCTCCCAAGTGCTGGGATTACTGGCGTGTGCCACCACACCCAGGCAATCGTAATTTTTTGAAAATTTCAGATAATTTCCTCAACTTACTAAAGAATAGGTACAAGCCAGGTGTTCTAGTGAACCTCTATAATCCTATCCATTCCGGAAGCTGAGGGCCAAGTATGGCAAGTTCAAGCCCAGGCTGAGCAACTTAACAAGACCTTGTCTCAAAATAAAACTAAGGGGGATTGGAGATAAAGCTCAGTGGTAAATCCCAAATATGGCCCCCAAATCCTCACAATATTTATTAAAAACCTACAGCTACTATCGTGCTTAATGGCTACAAGATTTCCCACCCAGCTCAAGATTAAGACAATGTCACTTTTTTTAAGAGGGAAAAAACCCAAAATTTCCAAACAAGGTACCACTCCTTTTCAACATTTGGATGGAAGGCCTAACAAATACAATAAAACAATAAAAAACAATTATATACTGATTTGAAAGGAAGAAATAAAACTGCTTTCTTCACAGATGACCTGATTACCTATGTGGAAGGTTTACAAGGCTCAAGAGGAGGAAGGGAAGGGGAAGGAGGGGGAGGACAAGATAGCTAAGAACAGCAACAACTCCTCCTGCCCCTCCACCAGGAACTAATGAGCAGTTATAACAAGGTTGCAGGATAGCAGTGTAATAAATAGAAGTCATTGCTATTCTTTGCACCGACCGTGATCAAGAATTTAAATTTTAAGGCACAATAACATATATATTACATCTCAGAAAATGAAATACTTAAATATACTCCAGCAAAGTCTGTGTGTAAGAGCTATGTGAGGAAAATTACAACACCTCAGTGGAGGAAATCACCGAGAAGTACACAAATAGAAAGGTATTCCATGTTCATGAACAGAAAGACTCCATGTTGTCAACACGTAAGTTCTTCCCTACATGATCTGTACATTCAAGGAAACCCAGTGAAAGTCTCCAGAAATTATTTTGTAGATAGTAACAAGCTGATTCTAAAGTTCATATGGAGAGGCAACCCCACGCCAACATAGCCAACATAACATTGGAGAAAAAAGTTGGAAGACTGACACTATCCAACTTCACCACTTCTTATAAAGCTATCGTAGTCAAAACAATATGGCACTGATGAAAGACTAGACAAATAGATCAATGGAACAGAACCTAGAATTAAGAGATAAATCCACAGCAGTCCTATGGTCTTACAGCTTTGCCCCCATGGTTCCCTTCAGATTTTCCTGAGTAAAAGCCTCTCTGCAGTGGCCTCACTCCCACAGTTGCACTGGGCAATGCCCTAGTGCAAACTCTGTGGTGGCTCCATCCCTGTGGCAGAGCCCTGAGACTACGTGAGAGAGCCTTTGAAATCCAGATGGGGGAAACCATACCTTCCCAGCTCCTGCCATCTATGCCCTTGCGGAATTAGCACACATGGATGCTGACGAGGGTCACACCTTTGCCCTCCGACTGAGTCGTAGGTGAGGAGAACAGAGACCCACACTGGCTGTGGGCCATGTGCTCTGAGGACCCACAGTCATCTCAGGCTCCTCCTGCCAAACCCATCTGCAGCATTCTGGTCTTGCATTGGAAGGGGCATCCTCCAGGACCTCTGATAGGCCTCAGGGACCATTCCCCTGTTGTCTTGATGAGTGATTTCCTTCTGTCCATATTACTCTCTCCTATGGACTACCATTGTTTTCTCTCCTAAACAGTTTCTTTTTTCTTTACATGTCTGAGTTTGAAATTTAAAGATTTCCAAAGCTTGTTTGCTCTTCTCCCTTTTTACATTGTAAATCCTGTCTTTAAATGTCACTCTTTTCTTGCTGCTTTATTATAGCTGTCAAACTGCCCCGTGTAGTGAGTGTTGTGGGCAATGTTATATAACAGTAGGCTCCCAGGGAAGGTCCATGCACCTCTGCTGCCATGGCCGCATCCTTCCTCAGGTGCTGCGCGTCTTTCCAGAGAGTGCAGGCATGACAGAGCACACGGAGGAAGGGGTGCAAATTTGGGCCAGCACCTCATGGCATGGCTACCGCTCAGGATCCATAACCTGCAAATGTAACATTGCAGGAGCACAGGAACTCTTGGTTTGCCTGGGGCATGACTCCAGCTGGGACTACACCTTGGTTATGGGTGTGGTGTGTATTCAGCCCAACGCAGGTTGCACGTTAAGGCACAATACAGCTGGCTGTATTGTCTGGGGTACCCACCTTCAGGCCCACGCCTTAAGGCATGGCCTGGGTCTAGCCCTGGCTCAGGATGGTAGGAACCCTAGGTGGCTCAGCATGGTGGCAACACCGAGTCCGAGTGGCAGGTTCTTTGAGGGAAAGAGTAAATCTGGCGGTGTGACATACTAGAAAATAGACCTAATTTGTAAACTAGTGCATGGCACAGAGTTTTAAAACCCTAGGACTCTTCTGCACCATCAGATGGTGGTTGACCTGCCGATGAGGTAACTTATGCTAAGCCCCACAATAGTTTCAGAATGAGAGCTGGCCACCAGAAAGATCAGTAGTTTCATCATGCCTATGCACGGGGCTGCAATAAAAACCTGAGACACTGGTGTGATAGTTTCTCGTTGTTGGATACATCCTTGTGCCAGGAACTCAGCACACCTGAGTTCCAGGAGAAGGCTGTGACTCTTCACATTGCTTCCGCCCCCACCCTAGACCTTGGCCTTATGTGTCTCTACATTCAACTGTTCCTACACTATTTTCTTTATAATGAAACTATAGTCATAAATACAGCACATTCAGTGAGTTCTGTTGGCTGTGCCGGTGAATTATCAAATCCAAGAGGCCTGTGGGAAGTTTCAAATTTGTAGCAGGCTGGATCTGACTGTGGGAAGATTGGGAAGGACTGAGCCCTCAAGCTGTGAGGTCTGCGCTGACTCCAGGTAGATAGCACCAGAACCGACTTGAACTGTAGGGTGCTCGGTGTGAGAGACTTGGTGTTGCCACATTATAGGCTACTTAAAAAGAGAGACAATATTTGGTATCCAATTGCAGTCACTATTCAAAAGATAAGTCAGGGTTAGCAATGGTCATGCTGTGGCCTTTCCAGCTTCATGTTTGATATTTATTAATTTTCTTTTTTTTTCTTGGAGACAAGTTCTCAATAGGTAGTTCACCCCAGCCTTGAACTTGCAGTGATCCTCCTGCCTCTGCCCCCAAAGTGCTGGAATTACAAGTGTGCACCACCATACCTGGCTGATCTTCTAAAAGTCTTACCTGCAGCAACAATAACCATATGTTAAGATGACTAATATGTGACATTGCTTTATAATATGATGGTTGCACACACTTCGAAGATAACAATATGTAAAGCAGCAACAAGCGGTGTTTTTTCTTCTGTTGTTGTTGTTGTGGATGTTGTTGCTGTTGTTGATGTATGCCTGTTTTCTTTC